>JAWPHD010008893.1:0-109994 GCA_037043455.1 Cyrtodaria siliqua | reverse complement strand
CAGGAAGAAACTCGACGAGCTAGGAACCTTAAAGCTACAGAGTCCCTATATCAATCGATTTCTTCTTTGTAGGCGTGTCTTTATTTGTAACTTCATGTTCACCAGCTCATGTCGAAATCGGGTATTTAAGCGAGCAAATATAGCGAAGGAAATCATTTACTGTATTTACATCGACCAGTGCACATCGTACCTATACACAGGTAACAATAATTTTTACCAAAAAGTTAACTTCTTTCGGGGCTCGAACACACGACCTTCTGATTTCAAGTCCTCTGCTCTACCCACTGAACTATGATGCTACTTGAGAAAATAGTATACTAACTACCATATATTATGAGGCGAAATAACTTGACATATTTGAACGCAATTAATGATGGATCAATAAATATGCAGTCCATATTGTCGCACGTGTAAATTAACATTGCCTGGTGTAATACTGTATCTTGTCAATATGAAACTAATACTTCGCCTCAAATCAACCATATCTCGACTTGTTATTTATCGCTTTATGAGTTTGTGTGCGCGCTCTTGTTATTACGTAATGCCTATTTAGTGTTAAAAATGCTACAAAATACCAATAAATAGCAGTGGTCTAGAGGTTCAGCGTACATCTTTCAAATCTTACAAGTGCAAGGCTGTGGTTCAAATCCCGTTCCGGGCAACTATTTTTTTATCACATATATTCTGGAGCCGTATATTTATCGATGTAACCTGTACGGAGGCTAAATAAAAATGTGAAATTTTACGTATCGATTTCTCCTTATATACCGACTTTTGGGGTGTTCGTCGATTTGAAACTACTTCACACGTGACTCATTCATATTCATGAGTTATTACCAGTTAAAATAGGGACTGTACAGCTTTAAGTTCTTTCTAGACCGTTGATATATCCGTTTAAATTCCCATCACGCCATCAACAGGCAAATTTTACAATGGATGTACACCGGTTCTAAAAACTACTGAAGATAACTGGCATATTTTGAGAGTCCAAACTATAGGCAGAATATAAACGGTTTAACCAGCCAGGCCATAACCCAAAACCTTAACATCGAATAAGTTGCCATCTCATTATTTTTATGCATACTAGTAGTCAGTAATGGGCATTTTAAGAACCAGTGAACAAACCTATACTATTAATATGCACATGTACATTATTATAATGACCTGAAGACATGGAGTTTTGTAGCGGAGCCAATATTTTCTCTATAACTGGAGCCAATATTTTCTCTACGTAGATGGCAACTTATTGCCTCGAGGGTATTTTAAAAGTAAGTCTGGTTTCAGCGAGTTGGCCTATTTAAACACCGAGATGGGCATAGCCCATGGAGGTGTTTAAAATAACCAAAGAGCTGAGACAGACTCCCTTTTTAGTAGCATGGTAACTAAATTCCTCTATCTGGTAGGTGTAGTACAGTATAGCCACGCCCCTTTAGTTACCCTAAATTAAGGACACATTTCCCAACGCTACTTGCCATAGAAAAAGCATGGGAAGCTTGAATATTTACAGCGTGATCAACTCGGGTATATAAATAGAGGCCCGCTCTTAGTGAGGGCAATGGCTTTCTCCGATTTTGATCAGATGTGTAGGGAATCTGGCTACGTTAACAGGTTTGCCGGCACAGTTGATGAAACAAAGACACGTGCTCGCATGAAAAACATGTTTTACCGGTCGCTTCCAAATGAACACAGCTAGGAGCATGCTTTACATGAGTTCTTAGATAGTAGGTGGCCTTTTGGTAATATCTATGCTAGGTTGCGCGCGAGCACGTGCGTATTTGTCTTGACACTTTACAGTCTAAGAAAGAGTCGCGTCCCTTTGACCTTAAAGTGTCTCTATGCAAATATAATTTATTTTGTTTGAACGTAGCGTATTTAAGACACAGTATTTTTTCGCAAAGTTCGAAATCACGTTGGCTAACCTAGACGGTTACCTAGATATAAATTAGCGTCCACCGATACTAGCTGATAATTTTACGGTTGCTAGCGTAAAAAACATACGAAAGAAATGAGTGATTCGTAATAAAAACAACAACAAAAAAACAATTTTTCAAGTTTGCGAAACATACTTACTTCGGCGGATTGCTACAAAAAATATTAAACTAATTAAATTATAATGATTTTGTTCCAAAACTCCTTTATTATGAGATAACTGAAAAAAGTGGCGGGAAAATGTTATTGAATGTTGCAGTTTTACGCCAATTTCATAAAATCAGTTACGCGTTCAGGGACGTAGCGTGGCATACTTCTTTACTCCCGTCCATTATTCCCGCGAGTAACTTGGAAAAACATATTCCCGCGAGTAACTTGGAAAAACAAAAAGCGAAAAAAGTTGAAAACTGCAATAAATATAAGGGGCGAGCGGGGTAAGGGTGGAAATTACCAATTTAAACTTCGCACCTCAATTTAGGAGTATATTGAAAACAGGCCACGCTACGCCCCTGGCGTTTTAGCGCGGATCAGTATGCAAAGGGAGTATTTTTACACTGTTTTTGTGTCGCCTAAAGTTACGAAGAAAAATGCGATACATAGTGATCACTTTTCGTCCGTCATACCGTCACGAAAACTTAACGTTGGCTATAACTTTCTCATTTCTTGATATTTCTTCATCAAACTTTCAATATAAACTCATCGTGACAACATCGACATGACCATACTAAAATATGAAGGTCAAGGTCACACTGAAGGTCATTATATGGGTTAAATACTCTTCTTTTTTTTTCCTTCACAAAACCTTAACGTTGGCTATAACTTTCTAATTTCTTGACATTTCATCAAACTTTCAATATATTATACTCATCTAGTCCAGCAACACTCCTTCGGTAATCGGTTCCCGAATTCACACTCATGGTATGATACCACTAATTATTTCCCCCATAGACACCAATGTTAAAGTGTCACATGTTACTGATTTGCTGCAAATTTAACTCAAGTATGGATAATGCAGCAGTGTAATGTTCATATAGAAAACTAATTTTCCATTTGAAAAATCACCAGAAAAGGTGGGGTCACAAGACATGTAAGAAAGTTCTTGTTTGTTTACTAAACAGGTCAAGGGTACAGCTGTTTTCATTGACTGACTGTTTTCATTGCTCACATAGTGTAAGCATAGAGTCGAAATTTCGAAAATGTTCATCAGTGATCCAGTAAAACTTATTAATACGCTTCTTATACATACAACCACAAAATCGAATAGGAATGGGCAGTTTTCCCCTACTTATAATGCCCGTTTTCATCAAAAAAGGAGGGATTACTTTTTATTATAGGAACTATATTCGAATACACCTCGGAGGCTTACATGTTATTAGTGGTGGTAAACCTCATGATAACGGGGTTAATACTAATAATGATTGGTTGTTGATTTTCTCATTTCTTGATATTTCTTGATCAAACCTTCAATATATACTTGTCATGACAACATCAACATGGCCATACTAAAATATAAAGGTCAAGGTCACACTTATATGGGCTAAATACTCGTTTTTATGCGCCCGAACGGTGGCATACAGTAGTCACACTGTCTGTCCGTCAGTCCGTTCGTTCGTCCGTAAAATCGTGTCCGGTTAATAACTCTGATAATAATGGACGGACTTTCAAATAACTTGGCACAATTGCTCACCACAACAAGACGACGTGTCGCGCATAAAATCCAGGTCCGTGACTCCAAGGTCAAGTCCACACTTAGAGATTAAATGTCAAAATTAGTGCTTTCGTGTCCGGTTAATAACTTTGACATTCATAGACAGATTTGCAAATAACTTCGCACAATTGCTCACCACAACAAGTCAACATGTCGCGCACAAAATCCAGGTCTGTGGCTCTAAGGTCTAGGTCACACTTTGAGGGCAAATCATGTCCGATCAATAACTCTGGCATTCCTGGACGGATTTTCAAATAACCTGGCGGAAGTGCTCACCACAACAAGACAACCTGTCGCGCAAAAAATCCAGGTCCGTGGCTCTAAGGTCAAGGTCACACTTATAGCTCAAAGGTCATATCGTGTCCGGTTATTAACTCTGACATTCCAGGACGGATTTTCAAATAACTTGGCACAAGTTTTCATCACAACAAGACGACGTGTCGCGCACAAAATCCAGGTATGTGGCCTTCATTGTCAAGGTCACACTTAGAGGTCAAAGGTCAAATATTGTCCGGTCAATAACTTTTGCATGCCTGGACGGATTTTCAAATAACGTAGCACAAGTGCTCACCACAACCAGACGACGTGTCGCGCACAAAATCCAGGTCCGTGGCTCCAAGGTCAAGGTCATACTTAGAGATCAAAGGTCACTTCGGGGGCATTTGTCACCTACAGTGACATTTGTTTTCTTCACGAAAACTTAACGTTGCCTGTAACTTTCTGATTTCTTGATATTTTTTCATCAAACTTTCAATATATACTTGTCATGACAACATCGACATGGCCATACTAAAATATAATGGTCAAGGTCACACTGAACGTCATTATATGGGTTAAATACTCATTGTTCTCTTCACGAAAACTTACTCAGGGCAGTTTGTCAAGGTCATTTATCTGGGTCCAAAAAAACTTGTTATACTTACAAACGCTGACAGGCGACACGTGTTCCACGGAACACCCATCTAGTTAATGTTGGAATGTATATGATAAGTTATGTGTGTTAATTGTATATGAAATGAAGTTTTCACTCGGAATCACTGGGCTATGGTTACTGTCGAAAACGGGCACCGGTTGCTATATGAATTGTCTGTACAGATGTATTAAGATATGATATGTATCATCAACTGAAATAATACAAAACTTTTAATGTTAATTGTTATAAATACAAATCAATGTATAGATCTATTTACATTGGGTCGTATGCATTGGTCTGTGTGCTTTTATTTTAACTAATATTTGTAAACACCCATCTTTACGGGACGTAGTATATGATCGCGTAGAACGGGAGGGCGGCGGCGGGCATCCGGCAATGTAGTTTCCATTCCATTACTGGAGTAGTTTTAAACCAATTTTAATGAAACTTGGATACAATGTTTATGGCCACAATAGCTTGGTCAAGTTTGATAACCAACGATATTGCTAAAGAAACACCGGAGTTATGACCCTTTGATTTTTGAAAATTGACGATTTTTGCGGTTTCCACTCCATGCGCTCAATAACATTTATAATCCGATCTTGATGAAACTCGGGGACAATGTTTATGGGCATATTATCTTTTTCAAGTTGATAACCAGCCACATTGCATCGATAATGCCGGAGTTATGACCCTTTCATTTTTGAAAATGATGAATTTAGCGGTTTCCGCTAAATAACTTTAACATTTATAATCCGATCTTGATGAAACTTTAGGATAATGTGTATGGGCATAATATGTCAGTTAAGTTGGATAACCAGCCTCATTGCACCTATAATGTGGAGTTATGGCCTGTAGAATTTTTGAAAATTTACGATTTTCCGGTTCCCGCTCAATAACTACAAGGTGAATAAGTCTGTTTAGCAAGAATGATCTTTACGAAATTCAGATTGAGCCGAGTGCAAAATATTAAATTGTTGAAAGAAGAATGCAGTTCCGCAGCAATATGTTTCTCAAATATTTTGGAAATTGTTGGTAATAATGAGATAGGTCTATAATTGCTCGGGTCATCTTTTGGTCCATTTTTGTGTATAGGCAACACGCATGCCTTTTTTTTTTAGATGATTAGGAAATATGCGTTGATCTGTGCATTTATTAATGATTAAAGTGATAGCATTAATGATACAATCCGATGCTGCTTTTATAATTTGAGGTCCAATACCATCTATACCTGTTGATTTATTTATATCTAATTTATCAATTATTCGCCTTACTTCGAAAATCGAGATGTAATCTATTTTAAATACTGCCTGTTTTAATTTATTATCAATAAGTTTTTGTTAATTCAGCTTAGTTATTTGCATATAGTGGAGTTTTGTATATTGTATTAGCAATATTAACGAAGTGGTTATTTAGAGTGTCAGCTATACTTTTGATTGGTCTGTGCATATTGATTTAAGATGCGACCAAATAAATTTAGATTCTTTTTTTTTTATATCTTTAATTGCATTAGCAAAAAACTTTTTCTTACATAAAGAAATCAGATGATTAGTTTTATTCTTCCATTTTTATATTCTGGCCATTTTTTTTTTTTAGCTTTATTGAACTTATCACGTAATTTCTTGTCTCTTTAATTTTATCAGAGTACCATTCAGGCTGTTTTGGGCGTTTAATTAGTCTCACCCCGCGTGTGGTTGCCGGGGTAGAATACAACCACTGCAAAGACCCCCCCCCCCCCCCCCCCCCCCCCCCCTATTCATTTTGTCATTTTCCATTCTCCATATTTTATCTCGATATACATGGAGGATGAGCCTGGCAAGTTCATGCCTGTTAGGCGCCATATAACCTTTCATGTGTTGGTGCGCCTTAAGACCCAATTCAATTAATTAGACTCTATTTTAAAGGAGGATGTTTAGAAAGTGCATTATTTAACACTGAGTATAAATATTCAAGTGAAGTATTTAGATAATTGAGTGTTTCAGCAGCATTCAGTAATCTGATTAGTATTTATTGCTGAATTATACAACTCATTTTTAAATTCTTGTTCATCAAATTTGCCAAATGATCGGTACTTAATAGTTGTATGACCGTTTAACGAATCTTGATTTTGTCGTTTAATTTTCCAAAAAAAACCCCACGGGATAATGATCACTCATGCATATGAATGGTACATTTATTTCGATTACGTTTTCAGGATGTGTATAGATATGATCAATTATGTTAGAACTTGAAATTGTCACTCTTGTAGGAATGTTGGTTAATTGCACAAGATCTTGATTAATGAGAAAATCTGACCGTTTTGGATTCTCAAAACCATCCGTAGGAGAGTAATTAATATTAATGTCACCTAGACTATACATTTCTTCGATTTCCTTTGAGGAAACGCTATACTGATCTTCAAAATTATCAATCCAAGATTGTAAAGAATTAGGAAGTATATAAATTAAATGTAGAATAAATGGCTTGCTATTAAGAAAACGTATTTCTAGTCAAATACATTTTATTAAATCGTTTTCAAGATCGAATCTACGTACTGATGGAATTTTATCACTAATATATACTAAAACGCCACCTCCCTGTTTATGAGTTCTATCTTTTCTTCCAAATTTATATCCATCAACATGAAGCTCATTATCCAGTACATTTTCAGAAAGGGAAGTCTCACACAAGCCTAAAATATTGACAGGATCATGATGCCGAAAAAGTACTTTTAGCTTGTCAAGCTTAGGCATTATATGTTGCACATGTCAAAACATGAACACTGAGATGCCAAAATATTGTACTCGTACATTGTATTCATACACCCATTTCCATATAAGCAAAAAAAAAAAAATCAAAACTCACAATTTTAACATGACATTGCTTGAAAAATGTAACAAATAGATCAACAATGTGATATAAACCAAAAATGGCACTTTAAATAGCGAAAATGCCTCCTTTTTATAAAAAGAAATGAGAATTATTTTCTGACCGTCATTATGCTACCCCAAGCCGACACCCGACACTTTCTGTGATGTAATGGGTGTGCTACACATTTAATAGCTAGGGCAGTAATATTTACATTTCTGTGCTTAACAAATAAAATATTTCCATTCTTAAGAAATATTTGATGGAGCAGAATTTTGTATGTGAAAATGCCATCTCAAAAACTTTAGCCTGTGACATTTTTATTTCCCAACCAAGTCATAATTTATTTCGTTACTAGTTAAATAATGTCTGAAAAGTCCAAATATCCTTTGACAGAAACATGGTACTAAATGCGTTATATATTAGTGAAACAGGCATGTTAAGTGGTAACTTTTTCAACTCGTTTGAGGTATTAATTTAGATAAAAAAAATTCCCATGGCAACATATGCTTGTATTACAATAGGTATAATATATGAGCATAATGTCTAATCTTATTATTACACTATCAACTATAATACTACTATATATGAGCATAATGCCTAATCTGATTAGTATACTATAATAAATATATAAGCATAATGCCTAATCTGATTAGTATACTATAATAAATATATAAGCATAATGCCTAATCTGATTAGTATACTATAATATATAAGCATAATGCCTAATCTGATTAGTATACTATAATATATAAGCATTTCAGGGTGCCTATGCGTCAACTATGAATCGATATTTTTTTTATTACTTATTATATGTTTTCATACCTGATATGGTTAGATAGAATGAAAATAGACGCTCCTGGATCTGTTTACAATTTTGCCATAGCCACCCGGTATGCTTCACAAAGCCTAAAATTAATTTTGACACCTTTGTTTACATTGTAAAAATTAAAACTTAAAACAACATGGCGGCCTTATTTTAAGAAATTGTCGTCTGCGCATGTCTGTTTCTAGGGTTCGGAATGTAGGTTATGCAGGGTGGTGTTGTTCTTCAATGTTCAGCACCTCCGGCAATCAATCATACTTATCCTTTATTTTGGAATGGAAACCATTATATCTAGAAAATAAAGTGTAGGTAAATAGTATACTGCGTTTATATTTTGTTATTTACACCCCTATTGTTCAACTGATTTTTTAAGTCACCCTAACCTAGAAAAATGGAATGTTCCGCCGTCGCCATTTTGGTTTTCGACTGTCAATACAATTACATGGTGGTTTATCTCTTAATGATATCACTTTAATACTGTTGCTTTTGCTTTTTGCTGATGATATGGCTGTACTGGGATCGAGCCCAGATGACCTTCAGCAAAGTCTTAATAGACTCTATGAATACTGTGAATCCTGGGGTCTTGAAGTTAATACTGAAAAGACAAAAATAGTTGTATTTCGTAAAAGGGGTAGAATTAAAGAATGTGAAAGGTGGTATTATAATGGAAGTTTATTAGATGTCGTCGATGATTTTAATTATTTAGGTGTGGTTCTTAATTATACAGGCTCCTTTTCGTTAAACCAACAATGTCTTTGTGGAAAAGCCTTAAAAGCAATGAATATACTCTTGGTTAATATACGAAAATATGAATTGAAACCAAAATTATCTCTTCAGCTTTTCGATGCTTTTGTGGCATCAATATTAAATTATGGAAGTGAAATATGGGGGATTACAAAATCAAAAGATATTGAGAGAATACAGTTAAAATTTTGTAAAATTATTTTAGGTGTTAAACTTACCACAAGTAATGCTGGTATTTACGGAGAGCTCTCTCGTTACCCCTTATACATTAATAGATATGTAAAAATGATCAAATATTGGTATAAACTATTGTCTACAGAGAACATTATACTAAAAGCAATATATAAGGATTTGTTATCTAACTGTAATAAGGGCGCGAAGAATTGGCTAACTAATATAAGGTTTATCCTAAACAGTAACGGTTTTAATAATGTCTGGAATAATCCAATGAGTGTTAATTTTAAACCATTTCCTTTAATATTTAAACAAAGATTAATAGATAATTTCATGCAACAATGGAGATCTGATATAGAAGGCAGTAGAGTTTTAACGCTATATAAGGTGGTGAAAGAGAATTTTGATTTTGAAACATATCTAGAAACATTATGCTCCAAACAATTAAGAAGTTGTATAACAAGAATAAGATTATCCGCTCATTGTTTAAGAATAGAAACAGGGAGATACTCAAGAGGTAGAACAGAGAGAAACGAAAGAGTGTGCGAAATTTGTAACACAAACGCTATTGAAGACGAGTACCATTTTATTTTGATCTGTACTACTTACTCTAACATTAGAAACAAATATATTCCTAAATATTACACAACTAGACCAAGCATGTTTAAATTTGTAGAATTGTTGCAGTCATTAAACAAAAAGATTATTCTTAGTTTAAGTAAATTCATTTCCGACGCACTTGTATTGAGGCTATCTACATCCATTTTAACAGACTAAAAAAACACTAAAAACACTAGATATCTTATTTTAGAACATCCTCGTTTATCATTGACATACCATAATATATGTATGTTTTTGATTGTTTAAATATGTATGAAACAAAACAAAAACTTAGTGATTATTTTGTTGTATTTGCAATGTTAATATCTGTCACGTGTGTGTATATTATTATTATCATATATTTGTAATGATGAAAAACTGTAATAGTTTAAGTCAATAAAAGTATCTATCTATCATGTAATCATAGGGGTTCAAAATTATTTTTTCGCTTTACGAAGCTTACAGGATGGCTACGCGAAGATTGAAAAAACATTCAGGAGCGTCCGTTTTCATTCTATTCAATCATGTCTGGTATGAAAACGTATAGAAAGTAATAAAAAAAAATCTCGATTCATATTCGACGCATAGGTACCCTGAAATGCACAGTAATCTGATTATTACACTATCAACTATAATACTATTATATATGAGCATAATGCCAAATCTGATTATTATACTATTATATATGAGCATAATGCCTAATCTGATTATTATACTATCAACTATAATACTATTATATATGAGCACAATGCCTAATCTGGTTATTATACTATCAACTATAATACTATTATATATGAGCGTAATGCCTAATCTGATTATACGTATAGAAAGTAATAAAAAAAATCTCGATTCATATTCGACGCAAAGGTACCCTGAAATGCACAGTAATCTGATTATTACACTATCAACTATAATACTATTATATATGAGCATAATGCCAAATCTGATTATTATACTATTATATATGAGCATAATGCCTAATCTGATTATTATACTATCAACTATAATATTATTATATATGAGCACAATGCCTAATCTGGTTATTATACTATCAACTATAATACTATTATATATGAGCATAATGCCTAATCTGATTATTATACTATTATATATGAGCACAATGCCTAATCTGATTATTATACTATCAACTATAATACTATTATATATAAGCATATTGCCTAATCTGATTATTATACTATTATATATAAGCATATTGCCTAATCTGATTATTATACTATTATATATGAGCATAATGCCTAATCTGATTATTATACTATTATATATGAGCATAATGCCTAATCTGATTATTACTCTATTACATATGAGCACAATGCCTAATCTGATTATTATACTATCAACTATAATACTATTATATATGAGCACACAATGCCTAATCTGATTATTATACTATCAACTATAATACTATTATATATGAGCATAATGCCTAATCTGATTATTATACTATCAGCTATAATACTATTATATATGAGCATAATGCCTAGTTTTATTATTATACTATCAACTATAATAATACTATTATATATAAGCATACTGCCTAATCTGATTATTATACTATACTCGGTAAAAAAAGTTTTGGACCAGGGTATATAAAGTCATATAAAAATAAAACTAGTCGACAGAATTTAAATATCTTTTTTTAATAACCAAGGTCTACTCTATCCGGTTAATTTGGTACCAGAAACATTAAATTCCAAACAATATTTGATTTTTAAAAGATATCGCGGACACACAAAGGGTCTGTAAAAAATGTTGCAAAGTCCATACAAAGTAACAGTTACGGACACATTCGAGTAACCAATAAAAAGATAATTATTTTTTCGCAAACTTTCATTGTAAACGATAAATATTGTTGATTGTTGATCTATTGTGAATTATCAACTGAGATAATAAGGGTTATGGTCGAATGTGACGGTTCAGCGATCATTGTACGGGTTCGAACACTGCCATGGTCCAAAACATTTTTTACAGAGTATATTATATATGAGCATAATGCCTAATCTGATTATTATACTATTATATATGATCCATAATGCCTAATCGTATTATTACACTACCAACTATAATACTATTTATTCTTCTATTCTTCTTTTTTTCTACGCCCGTAGGGACGTATTATGTCATGACGTCTGTCCGTCCGCTGTCTGTTCGTCGCTCGTCTGTCTGTCCGTTAATTTTTACCTGAAAATTGATTGTGGCTAATAACTTTCAAAGTATAAGGTCTGTCTGTTCGTCGCCAGTCTGTCAGTTATTGTTTACCCTAAAACTGATTGTGGTTAATAACTTTCAAAGTATAAAGTCTATAACAATGAAACAATAAACATCTTCAGCATGATCCAATGAGTACATTTGATAAAGGCCCATAACTCTCCGGTTCATATTTTTTTAAAAATTATTCCGCCTTTGACAAAAGGTTTAACCTGGAACTTACACTTGCCTTTTACAAGAGATTGTGGCCAATAACTTTCGAAGTACTAGGTATACAGCAATGAACGTTTGCATACATCTTCAACATGATTCAATGAATGCATTTTATAAAGGCCCAGAAATCGCTTGATTCATATATTATTAGTCCGGTTGCCAAATGCAGATTTTTGGCCTAGCCCAAAAAAAACAGTTCGCACAAAACGTTTTTGCATAACAATATGTCATTACTCAAAAACTTAATGATGCCACATTGGCATCTTTGGGAAATTTGAAAAATTCAAGATGGCGGACAAGACGGCCGCTTAATCATAAAATCACCATATCTTCTGTATTATATGAGCAAGAAACATGCTTTTTGTGTCGACATATAATTGATGTTAAAAAAGATAAAAGCGAAATTATTCTAAAAATGAATTTTTGTTATTGATAGCAACATTAACACCAAAACAATCGTGAATGAATGACTTTTATTGATAATACAAATACAATTTGGTCATGGAAAGTCCTTATTTACTGCAGTAAGTAAAACCCAGCATGAGCTTCAGTGTTCAGTCACTTGTCTGTACAGATGTACGCGAAAACAGTCTCACGAATGATTCTCCAACAATAACATGGTTAGCTGTTTATTCATCATTTTCATTATCGGTAGCACTATTTGCCTCTTCATCGCTAAATTATGTAGCCTCTTTCGTCCATCAATTTTGACAGTTACTTGTCAGGAAGCAGTTGCAAAATACTGTGCATGCTAGCTGAGCTGCATAACATTCACACGTTGCTGTTGCACAGGGCTGGTCAGACACACATACGCAACAAATCATCTGAAGCACACATGCAGGTGCAGGCCGTTTATCTGCAGGGATTGTCACAGGTGTAAGAACTTTATAATTTTTATCTTTGCTCCATCCAAATATCGTCAGGTGGATCTGCGTCCATTGCACTTTTCCAGATACATGTCTGAAGGTGTGCCTTTTTGAAATTTTCGGAGAATGACTCTGAGGTTGGTGGTATAGATTGTAGCTTAGCAGTCTTCCTGGCTTTCTTGCTTCTTGTCTTAGCCATCAGACATGCTGCCGTTTCATTTCCTCCAACAGCATGCGGCAACAACACAGGTAGCTTCTGCAATAACGTGCTGTATATCATCACTTATGTCACCAAGTTTCTCCAGTTTGTGACCCTTCTGCAGCTTCTTGACAACTGTTGCCTTACAGTATCACAGCCAGACAGAGCATGTGCGGCTAATAGCTGACGTAAAATCGCTGAATGTTTCTTACGTGTCGCTGCTATGTCTATTATTGTTCGTTTGGCACTAGTTACTTCCGAAGAGAGCAGGTCAAGTTTTTGAGCACATAGTAGTGAAGCAGTAGGACGAACACATCAGTGTCATCACATATTACTGTCACCGTTCTGGCTCCCTGTGAAGCAGCATATACCATTTGCTGATGAATGATAACATCAGCTTCCTCGTGACTTCTTCTCAAGTCCATTCTATTAATGGCAACTCCCAAATAAATATCTCGGGGGGAACCGCTGAGGAATCTGTGATCATCAACTTGTGATTGAAGCCTTTCTCATTTGCAGGGATGTTGACTTTGTCTTTGAGCTGCTCACAAATCATGTCAATCAGCTGAACCTTGATTTCTGTATTGGTCAGGACCGTCTGCTGAGCTGGTAACGTTGTACTTAGCTTTAGTTTTTGCACAATGCCAGACTTCTGACTCATTCGGGGCTCTTTCTTGAGCCACTCTTGATGCTGTACTCATGGTATCAGTCAAATATCAGATACACATCACATGTATTCAGTCGATGTGACACATAACGCCAGTAACTGTCAGCAAAATCCTGCAGTCGCATTGGAAGGCCAATGGATGCACCAGAAAATTTCGCAGCCATCAATAATGATCAATCTGGCTTTGTGCTGATTGAACAATTTGAAGTTTCTTCTTCAGCATGGATTTTGAAGTTGCTATCCTCATGTTGCCATTATCATCAAACATTGATGTTGGGAGAGGAGCAAGCTCATGGCTGAACACGTCTTTCGAGTCAATGTATCGAGTTGACACCAATCCCATTACCCGTGAGTAGATCAACAGTGTGTCATAGACAGTGACAGATCCACACTTTACCTTTTCTACTGACTGCCATAGTGACACATTGTTGGACAAAGGTCCGTTAAAACCTTCAGGCCAGGATCTTTCATATGCAGACATTTGTGTTGACAGGTTGACAGCATCATCGACATTAACTGAATATGTGCTTATTCTACCGGAGACAATATGAAGGATACCGTCGGAGTGGTCTTCTGGGATCAGATGGTCAATACAGGTTTCAAGCTTCTCGAGGATATTCTTTCTGTCAGCTGCATCCGATTCAATTCTATATCTGCCTCCTCCTTGTATTTAGTGATGTAAAGTGACTCACTGATATCTCTCATACCATCCAAATCTTTCAGGAGGCGACTGCATGTATGCAGACTGAGAGCCCAACGCTTTAGAGCAGATGGACTCAGTGTTATTTCCATCAGTCCCCATGGACTATGATCATACCGCATGGATGTGATTTCTATCAACATGTCTGATCAAATGGCGTTCCAAAGACCAGCTTTGTGCCGCATCACAAGTTCACCATTCCTGAATCTGGAACCGTTCTGCTCAGACAAACATCATAATCAAGACTGGTTTCATAAGACAATCAAGCCAGAGTTTGGTCGTCCTACTTTGAGCTGCTCTTCTCGTCAACATCTGCATCAAATCATCATAGTTGTCAACTTTTTGTATGACACCCCGCATGTATTCCCGATGATATGTTAATATTCAATGCATTTGTTTTATTTATTTTTTACAGTTTTTGTCCATTTTCGACATATATTTCCGCCTAAAAGTAAATTATGTCACTAAATTGCACCTGTACACATAAACTAATGCTAAAAATCACTTCATTGACCCCCAAAACCTATAAAAGAACACCTTGATCATGACTGTATCTTCACCAGAAGCAATGAAATTGGAATATTTATGTTTCGGCGGCCATATTGGCCGCCATCTTGAATATTTCAAGTTCCCCAAGGTTGCCAATGTGGCATCATTCAGATTTGGATTAAGGACATCCTAAACATACATAATCTGCAAAAAACATTTGTGCGAACTATTTTTGGGGGTTCTCGTACCAGCAACCTGACTATATATTGTTTAATTATTTCCACTTGAAAAACGTTTAACCTCGACCGCAACCTTGCCAACGACGGGCGTATTATAGGCGGTACTCTTGTTTATACTATCGTAATAAAAGCCTATGCATGGCAAAGTTGTTAGATGAGTACTACAAATACGGACTAAATCCAGGTCATTACGGAGGACCGTGACCTACTTTTTACACTTACTGATTCCGCGTAAGGATTTAGTTTAACACGGCTTCGAACATACCACTTGCCTCAAACTCGATACGCAGTTACACCGACTACAAAAAAGTATACTAAACCGTGTCACCATTACTGACATTGATCATTTGTGACGAGTAAGGTTTTTGTTCTCTTCAAACCCATACACTGAAGCATATTAATATTTCCACTGGGGGTAAACCCGGTATCAGCATAAATGGATTCTCGACGAAAACCAGTCACGGTTGCGAAACGATAGTGGTATCAGTTGCGCCACGAATAGTCAATGATTTTCAAAGATGTCAGTTTACCAACGTAGATTTTGAATGAAAATGGTAAATAGTTTGTAATTTGACTAGTTTTCATTCCGAAATATATCAATAAATGCTAATATATTAGTTAAATAAGTATGTCTAAAAGAAGTGTTTTGCATAGTTTCTCTATAAGCAACATTTTACATCGATTTGTTAAATGAAAGAATTCTTAAACAATTCAAAACGAGTAGCACTTTAATACATTATGCTTTATCAGAACATGTATACACACACTTATAATGAATTAGTTTATACTGTCATACGGTAAAGAAGAACTGTTTAAAAACAAATTGCGTCACGGTTTCTCCCCGAAAGTGTCACGGCGTCTAGACGACAACCTTTTTAATGTACCGATTATTCAACGACGATTTTCCTCTTTTCAGAGTCTAACTAGCAAATGAAAACATTATTGTCTGTGGTTTTCATCATGTACAGAAGCGGTTAGACATTGTATTGAAAGTCACAGGAACAAGAAAAAAGCAATAATATAAACAGTTGAATACAATTACGGGATTAATCATAAAACTATAGCATTTAAAACATGTACGGAAACGACACATAGGGTGATTTATTCCAACTTTATGAGTCTACGTGTGTACTCTTTAGCAGGACAAAGAGCACAAAATCAGAAATTTGGAAAACGCCGAACACGATAAATACAACAAATATTGCAGTCTCGGTTTGATTGAGACTGTTCATGATCGGTAGTGAAAAATACTTGCTACCGTTCATACCCTCTAGCCCCGGGTTGAGCATCAAAATAAGCCTTTCAGTTTATTAATCCAGTATCAATTTGACTTTAAACCTACTTGCATATATTTAAAACAATGTTGATTGTTCAACTTTTCATCGCTATTCTATCATATGTTTGAATATATTACTGATGAAATATAATCAACTGTTAGTAATATGAAAAATCAATTTGCCTTATACTAGTATTATGATTAATATTAATGATTAAACAAATGCAAGTTTTATTTAGAAAAGCTAACGGGACGCCATGAGTTTGACGAAACTCTATTGCCGAGTGTCCCTTTAAGGTGGGCTTATCACTTTAATCTTCACATCTCACATCTACTTGCTTTATGCATATGGAAGATCCTTCCTCGGAAGAAATCTCCATCACACTCTCAAACCTACTAGTAGCTACGATTCCCTCCATTAGATAACCCTGTAATTGTCGTAGAAAATCCGTGACGCTGTAAGGGAAAAACCGTGACATTAGAATTGCAGTCGTCAGGAAACCGTGGCAGTTTTATACAATGGCAATGTTATGTCGAATAGGTAGTATTGACGTTTCGTTGCGCAACCCAGTGATTTCACACATGATCTAAAAGGTCACCATGATCGTACGTGTTTACCTCTACTGGGTTTGCTACATCTATGTCATACCGATGGCGGTTGAGAAACAGGCCGCTATTCTTATTTTTATCCCCGGAGATATAGAAAGAGCTTTTTCCGTCTGTCCAACCGTATGTCGCAAACTTTTTTCGCATACTCATGAAAAGCTGTTATACCTACGAACACCATACTGGGTGTGCAAAGATCACTAGCACGTACTTACGAGTCGGAAGCAAGGACAGATAAGTCGGATACAATTTACAGGAGTTATTGCCATTTATAGTTTTCAGTGAAGTCTTAATATTGTAAAATGTTGTGTCACCAACTCCCGTAAAAGCTAATCTGACCAAATTCGAGTAAATTCTTAATAGTGTAAACTGTTGTGTGTCGCTATTTTTCAAAAACTATATGACCAAATCAAGTAAATTAAATTGTATGGCAATACAGGTTTATATATTCACTTTCATATCAGTAAATATTATAAAATTATTTGAAACAAATTTCAATAAATACGAGTTTGTACAACCGCCACGGAGCACGTACTTTGTGTGCTATGGCGTCGCCTTGAAAACTAACAATCTAACGTTATAACTGATGAACAATGCTAGAAATAACAAACGCAATTGTTATTTAATTAGATTTTTGTATTATTCATTGTTTGCATTAAATACATATTTTACATCATTGTTGGATAAGTATATCACAGCTTCGGAAAAAGATCAAACCAATTCGATCGAGTTTAGCATACATATTCAACATATTTACAAACCAAATAGCAGTTATTCCAAAAGGCATGTTTAATGAATAGCTCTAAATAGGATGATCTATAAGGTGTTCACACATGCGTTATAGATACTCTATGTGACATCGCACATTTGAGATATGAAGCCAATTAAAAAAGAATTGTGACGATAACCTTATTCTACTTACTAAACTTCTTAAATCGCATGGCAATACATCTAAATATATTTCATAATGAAAATGATTTTTCACATTGTTATAAACATCTAAGACACCAGAATTTTGTTCATCCGCATACCACTTTTGCAAAAAACAATCGATTAATATTTGTTTGAATACTTATACAAATGACATACAAACAACTGTACAGTTTGAAACCAATTGAAACCATATTCATACAGTAACGTTTTAACATTAGACAACCAGTTCTTTTTGCCATTAACACAGTCGTCATAGGCCATATTATAAACATGTTTCAATATAATATTATCAGTATTTAACAACTTAAACCAATACTTAACAATTTTAACATATCGTGAAATATACAAAGGATAACGTCCCAATTCACCGTAAACAGCAGCTGTACAAGTACTTACTTTAACATTTAATATTTTCTTACACAATCTTTCAATTTCTTTAGACTTGCTAAAGTCCCATATTTCCTATGCATATCCCAAGATTGAACCAACACATGCATCAACAAGTTGACAAAGTAATTTAGGTTTAAGTTTATATTTACGACAATTTACTAATAAAACATTAAGAGCTGTCAAAGCTTTACCAACTAATTGTTCTTGGTTAAGTGAAAAATTACCAGTATAATTAAACACGGTACCCAAATAATTAAAATCATCAACTGCTTCTAATTTACTATTATTATACATGAATTCCTCATTTGGTAATAGTCTACCTCATTCCTCATTTGGTAAGAGTCTACCTCTTTTCATAAAGACCATAACTTTAGTTTTAAGCGTATTCACTTCAAGACTCCATTTTTTACAATAACAATTTAACAAATCGAGGCTACTCTGTATTTCTTCTTGTGAATTTCCAAGGATAACCATATCATCAGCAAAAAGTAGTAACATTAATACAATATCACTTATCTTTAAACCAGAATGTATATCTTGTTGCATAAACAACTCTAAGTCTTCAAGCAATAGAGAAAATTAACTCTGGTTCAGTGGTAGAGCGCCGGACTTCAGATCGAAAGGTCGTGGGTTCGATCCTCGCCATGGCCATGTTATTTATCCTTGAGCAAGATAATTAATTCACATTGATTAGTACTGGTTCTACCCAGGACACCTGCACATAATCTTGCAGTATTAATAGATATAGATAGAGATATCGGTATTCCAAATTTATTAACATATATATTTTGAAGAAATATGTAAGATTTTAAAATTTTATATTTTTGTATTTCATTTTTGTATTATTTTTTGTTTTATTAGAAATTCATATTATTTAATATTTTATTAATATTTTAGCGTTCCGTGATTTTTTTTGACGTCGTCAATTTCAACTGAAGTGTTCGTCTACTTATTTATATTTATCATAGTTCTCCTTGTTCAATATTCATAAAATTTCATAATTGTAATGTTGGAATACCAGTGACAATGATACTTTAGTTTTGTATATTGATTTTCCTTTTATTTAGCCATTCCCGAAATGCAGTTATAAAATAAAGACGTCACATTTTGAACTGCTCCGTAGATGGGTTTCTCGCCCTATTATATTGATTTCATTGCAACGTAACTAGACAAGTTATAGACTTTTTGATTAAATCATTTTATTTCTTATGAGTTGGATTATAACATGTATGAATCTTAAAAGTTTACGTCAATAAATGAGTGCGATATCGAAAATGTCCACGTATTATTTGAACAGCCCTCGTATATGTGCATTTTTCTTTAAGTTAAAAATTAAAACACCTGACGTGTGTTCCCACATATTATCGGTACTGGCGATTGCCACCGCCGGTTGTGCAGCTATACACGACTTTGATCACACGATAGTAGTAGATAACATTTAAAATGTCATATACTTTGATCTATCTAAACAAATGGGGTTATCCTGTCGGTGGAGGTACTATTACATAAAAGGGGGTAAATGAACACGACCTTATTAAAAACGTGTTGTTAAAGCTACATAGTCTATACTTGGATATTAACTCATGAATATAAATGAGTCACGGGAAAAGTAATTTCAAGCGAAGAACATCCAAAATATAAGCCAGAAACTGATACTTAACATATCACATTTTTATCTAGCCTTCATACAGGTAACTTCGATACATATACGGCTTTCGATTATATTTCATAAAAAAGCATCGCCCCGAATAGACTTTGAACCAAGGACCTTGTGCTTTTATTTGTTCTTTACTACATGAGTAATAACCACTAGACCACTTATATTCGTTGGATGGTTGTATCATTTCTAAAACTAAATGCGCATAAATAGTGCAAACACGCACACAAACTTACCAACCGCTAAATAAAAAAGCGAGATAAAATTGTTTTGAGATAGAAACCTAGTTTCAGTTTGATAAAATATATTATTACAACATGTGCGACATGATGGACTATATACTGATACGTCGTGAGGTTCGTTCAAATATAAGTAAGTAAGTAAATATTGTATTATAGAGACATATGCATAATATACAATACAATCATAGTACAGAAGGAAATAAATAGCACCCGGCCCAATGGGCCTATAAATCACCTAGAGTTAACAGTTCAAGTTATAATGTTACAATATATAATGCATACTATTAAACATGAAATGAATAGATCACTACCACATAGAACAGTAAAAATTCAATTTGGAGTCAATAACAAAAGACGCAAAGTAAGAAAAGAATGGTGTATGGTGGTCAAATGAGTTGTCACAGAAGTGGAATGAACAATGTAAAGCAGAGAAAGATATGCTTAAAAGTAACGAACAGCGACGTAACGTATTAAGGCATATTTAAACGACGAATCGTGAAATATAAACAAATAGAAATTGACAACTTGGAGACAAATGATTCAAAACATTTCTGGAAGGAAATAGGTAAAATAGGAATTGGTCAAGAGAGAAGAAAAACAATTCCAATGGAAGTTTCACGAGACGGCATTGTGACATCTGACAATGATGTTCTATTTGTTTGGAAATCGGAGTTTGAAACACTCTTAAATCCGACTTTAAATAATATAATCCCTGAAGATGTATTAACGGAGGATAATAATCACAATGAATCTCCAGCGTGTTTCAACGACCTAATAAACCTTACGGAAATTAATCTTGGGCTACGTAAAATGAAACAGAATAAATCCGAAGGAGTCGATTCTATCCCATCAGAAGGTGTTAAAATGTCCTAAGCTATTGAATGTACTCTGTGCATTGTTTAACCGATGGTATAATAAAGTATAATAAACCCCATACCAAAGTCATCAACGATCCACTTTCCTGTCGTGGAATACATATTACGCCAGCTGTTTACAAGCTATATTGCAATATTCTTAACGGTCGTTTAACACAATGGGAATATGATAATACTATTCTTAATGATGCTCAAAACGGGTTTCGGAAAGGGCGTAGTACAAAAGATCATGTTGTATCAATTAATTATCAATTACTTCCATAGCAGACACTCGGAAATTTAAAAGATTGTCAACGTTTGTAGCCTTTATTGATTTTAAAAAGGCATATGATGCAATTGATAGAAGCATTCTGTTTAAAAAGTTGAAAGATATAGGAATATCCGGAAGAATGTTTACAGCAATAAGATCATTATACGATAGAGTTAGCTGCTGTGTACGAATAAACGGACTAAAAACAGATTGGTTCACTGTCAATTGTGGACTAAAACAAGGCTATAATTTGTCAACACTTTTATTTAATCTTTATATCAAGGACCTTATCGAGAAAATAAATAGCTTAAATATAGGTGTAACTATTGGAAGTGAAACTGTTTCAGTTCTGCTGTATGCTGATGATTTGGTACTGCTAGCTGGCTCTGAAAGTGAACTAAATCTTATGCTGGCTGACTTAGTATATGGTGCATTTGCAACAGCATGACAGTAAATGGAAAAAAATCAAACATCGTTCACTTTAGACCAAAATCCATACCAAAAACATCGGTCGCGTTTTATTGTGGGGATATGCAGATAGCTATACATATCTTGGACTACTGCTAACTGAACATTTAAGCTATGATGATATGGCCAAAAATGTTGCAAAATCAGCTAATCGAGCTTTCAGCCTGGTCATTTCAAAATTTAATTCGTTCGGAGGCCTCCCGTACAAAACTTACACCAAACTGTTTGATTCCATGGTCTGGAGTGTTGTCAACTACGGTGCAGCTGTTTGGGGTAATAAACCGTTTGCGTGCAGTTACGAGCTGCAAGGTTCTTCATGGGTGTGGGTCGATACACGCCCAACGCTGCCGTTCAAGGGGACATTGGTTGGAAGCCAACATCAGTAAAACAGTGGGCAATGGTCGTTGGTCATTGGAAACGATTACATACGATGGAAGACCATAGACTGAATGCTAAAATCAACAAATGGGAAGATTCCTGCGCAGGTCGAAATTATAAAAACTGGAATTACAAAATAAACTGTGCTTTTGAAGAAGCTGGTATAAATGTGCAACAATGAGATACTAATATAAACATCATAAAATCTCGTGTATGTAACTATATGTTTGATAAGTTCAGAATTGATTGGTTCAATGACGTCAATAGAGAAAATGCGCGCCAAAACACAGGCCGCAACAAGTTAAGAACCTAAAACAAGTTTAAAACAAGTTTTAAAACCAAAAGGTATATAAAATGTATTATGCCACGTGGACACAGAAGTGCTTATTCCAAATTTCGTTGTGGTGTTGCACCTATTCGAATCGAGACTGGACGATATGAGAGAGTAAATGTAACTGAGAGAACTTGTTTTCACTGTAAAAACGTTGTCGAAAATGAGGAGCACGTACTCTCGTCGTGTCCATTATAAGAAGATATTAGAAATGTATACTTCGAGCAGATATATGCTAATAGATCTGACCTCAGATATAAATCCATTTCAGAAAAGATGTATTTTATATTAAGCTGTTATGACGAATATTTAATAAGGTTATCTGCCACATTCTGCAATGACATTTTAAGGAAAAGGAGATATATACTGTATAAATGATATATGTATATAGGATCTGATGACGTTATACTTTTAGATCTTTACTCTCAAGTATTTTATTCAAAGAGTATTGAACAGTTTTGTTGTACTTTTAAGAGCAATTATCACAATTCATATAACTATGTATTTTAATTCGCTTTAAGTTGTGTCATGTATGTGAATGCTGTGATGAAAATGTAAATATATGCAGTTAAGTATTTTTTATAAACTCTTAATTAGAAAATAGTATCAATTTTACTTGCAATGTACTGAGTTTTACGTTTTGATAGTCTCTCATAGCTCTATGTAGAGCCACTCTGATTGCTTTTATAAATATCATGTATACTTTGTAATACTTGTATTTGTAACTGTATGTTATAAGAGGTGAGACTAAGGCTTAAATAAATATAAGGCATGAATAAGCTTTAATTAGAATGTTATCAATACACATTTAAAATTGTGACGACATGTACTATTGAATTATTTTTTTAACGTATATCAGTATTTATGAATAAATAACAGTGTTCCTCTTTAAATATGTTTTAGCAATATATTTTGATACTTTTCTCGGACGGTTATGCAATCAAAATGAGAGTTAATCATTAACATGTAAGTTCAAATAAATGTCGTCATGTAAAATATCTCCAAACACATCGTTTCTTATCGCTTTGTAAATCTATTTTGAATATTGTAATGTACAATCGCAAATGTCCTTTGATAAGACCATGTCCATTTATAGAAATATGGATACAAAATAATCACGATTGATAGACTTATTTCTATTCACATTCATATATACTCCCGTCCTGTTAGGTGCGTGGACAATCATTATCGTGAAAGTTTAGAGCGACAGCTCAGCTATGGGTATCACAACACCATGCAAACAAAACAATCAAGGGCGGATTCGGGATAACAGATTAGGGCGGGTCAACGTAAGACAATCACAAGCACAAGTTCTCAACTAATTTTAAGCACCACCCCCACCCCCACCCAGCCCCGGTTACACCCCTGTACACTGTTATCGAAACTATATAGTAATGGTAGGTCATGTTAAAACCATATTATCTCTGTTGGATAGTGTACAGTATGTATGTTGGCCGTATTCATGTAAATTTGAACAAAGACGACATACAACATGGAAACGCGAAAACGTCTCACGGATTTTAACGCGGCGCCTTTTATAACGGTTGAAACAGGTGGTTTCACAGAGACGGAAAACAAACAACGGTAATGATCTGCCATATGTTTTAATGCGTTACTGTTGATGAATTTTCGTTATATATTTGCAAACATGTGTGCATATAGCGTTATGTTTTTTAAAAAGTACTCGGATTTGTAAAATGTGTAAATCCACGCAGGTCGAGCACAATGTGGGATGTTAATAGTTATGTTAATAGTTAATATATATATATATATACTGTTTCAGAAAGAAAGGCTACAATGAAGATCGTTTTCACTGGGACATTTGGCTGGTTCTGGCCCTGGAAAACTGGATCTTTGATTTTGGACGCCCAATCGCTGCGGTACTCCAACTTTATTAGTTATCAGTTCAATGTTTCAGTTAAACACGATTATACTAGAACTATTTAAAACTCTTTTCAAATTGAGTCTTAACGTTGGATCAGCTGTATTTGTTTAATGTCGAGTCCATCAATGCCTTATTTGGTATTAAATGCTATGTACATTTTTTTTGTACAAACTATGCACATGTTAAACGTCTCGTGGTGACTTAATGACATTGGTGATTAGTCAGATAACCATCCTGCTCCTGTTTCGTTTACATACCTAAACATGTGTGGTTTGGGGTGGGGGATTTTTGTTTATAAATTATAATATCAAATAAGAAGTTGTGTTTTTTATATAGCAAATAATTTATATATCAAGTATTTTGACAGGATGGGTTGCCTTTCGAGATGGGCGAAACAGCTGTAAGGGCATGTCATGCATACGTTTGTTTATAAACATAGTAGAACAAGTTTAAGTCAACAAATGGTTAACAACAAATATCCAATGCTAACGATCTAGTGAAAAATCATTTTCTTTCGTTCTTGTATCTATTACAGCTGTTTGTGGAAATATACTTTCGTTCTTGTTTCTACTACAGCTGTTTGTGGTCTGTCATTCTTGTTTCTACTACAGCTGTGTGTGGTCTGTCATTCTTGTTTCTACAACAGCTGTGTGTGATCTGTCATTCTTGTTTCTAATACAGCTGTTTGTGGAAATTTACTTCGTTCTTGTTTCCAATACAGCTGTTTGTGGAAATTTACTTGTTCTTGTTTCTACTACAGCTGTGTGTGGTCTGTCAATCTTGTTTCTAATACAGCTGTTTGTGGAAATTTACTTTGTTCTTGTTTCTAATACAGCTGTTTGTGGAAATTTACTTGTTTTTGTTTCTACTACAGCTGTTTGTATAAATTTACTTGTTCTTGTTTCTATTACAGCTGTTTGTGAACACTGACTTTGTTCTTGTTTCTATTACAGCTGTTTGTGGAAATGTTCTTTTGTTCTTGAATCTATTACAGCTGTTTGTGGAAATTAACTGTCGTTCTTGTTTCTACTACAGATGTTTGTGGCAATTTTCTTTCGTTCTTGAATCTATTACAGCTGTTTGTGGAAATTTACTTTCGTTCTTGTTTCTACTACAGTTGTTTGTGGACTGTCGTTCTTGTTTCTACTACAGCTGTTTGTGGAAATTTACTTGTTCTTGTTTCTAATACAGCTGTTTGTGCATATTTACTTTGTTCTTGTTTCTACTACAGCTGTTTGTGGAAATTTTATTTTGTTCTTGAATCTGTTACAGCTGTTTGTGGAAATTTACTGTCGTTCTTGTTTCTACTACAGATGTTTGTGGCAATTTTCTTTCGTTCTTGAATCTATTACAGCTGTTTGTGGAAATTTACTGTCGTATTTGTTTCTACTACAGATGTTTGTGGCAATTTTCTTTCGTTCTTGAATCTATTACAGCTGTTTGTGGAAATTTACTTTCGTTCTTGTTTCTACTACAGCTGTTTGTGGACTGTCGTTCTTGTTTCTACTACAGCTGTTTGTGGAATTTTTCTTTTGTTCTTGAATCTATAACAGCTGTTTGTGGAAATTTACTGTCGTTCTTGTTTCTACTACAGATGTTTGTGGCAATTTTCCTTTGTTCTTGAATCTATTACAGCTGTTTGTGGAAATTTACTTTCGTTCTTGTTTCTACTACAGTTGTTTGTGGACTGTTGTTCTTGTTTCTACTACAGCTGTTTGTGGAAATTTACTTGTTCTTGTTTCTTATACAGCTATTTGTGAAAATTTACTTTGTTCTTGTTTCTACTACAGCTGTTTGTGGAAATGTTCTTTTGTTCTTGAATCTATTACAGCTGTTTGTGGAAATTTACTGTCGTTCTTGTTTCTACTACAGATGTTTGTGGCAATTTGTTTTCGTTCTTGAATCTATTACAGCTGTTTGTGGAAATTTACTTTCGTTCTTGTTTCTACTACAGTTGTTTGTGGCAATTTTCTTTCGTTCTTGAATCTATTACAGCTGTTTGTGGAAATTTACTGTCGTTCTTGTTTCTACTACAGCTGTTTGTGGCAATTTTCTTTCGTTCTTGAATCTATTACAGCTGTTTGTGGAAATTTACTTTCGTTCTTGTTTCTACTACAGTTGTTTGTGGACTGTCCTTCTTGTTTCTACTTCAACTGTTTGTGGAAATTATCTTGTTCTTGTTTCTATTACAGCTGTTTATGCACATTTACTTTGTTCTTGCTTCTATTGCTGTTTGTGAAAATTTACTGTCGTTTTTGTTTCTATTACAGCTGTTTGTTCCCCTGGAATGGTCACCGTTGAACCAGCCGAGTATTGGGGACCTTTTCCACATGGCGTACAACGTCATAACACCCTTCTGTATACTCAAGGTATGTTCAGTCTGAAAGCTCTGAATCCATTTTGTCTACGTAATTTGTGACGCCGAGCTGTATTCCCCAGGTAAATATGCTCATTGTAGCACCGCTAAATATTAAAATTCCGTTAAAAGTTAAACTTCCGCTAAATGTTAAAATATCTTACGCTTAATGTTAAAACTTTCGCTAAATCTTAAAAATTACTAAACGCTAAATGTTATAAAATTTAACATAAAGCGTTTAGTGGCATCCGTTAACCGCTAAATGTTGAAAGTCAACAAAATGCACATGTTATGAACAGTGCTGCTTTAATCGACTCATTAGCATGTTATAATGATATCATTACGAAAGAAACAGTATTACCATGGTTGTGTTAGGTATAGTGGGCGAAGGGCTATGGTTTTGTTAGGTGTAGTGAGCGAAGGGCTATGGGTTTGTTAGGTGTAGTGGGCGAAGGGCTACGGGTTTTGTTAGGTGTAATGGGTGAAGGGCTATGGTTTTGTTAGGTGTAGTTGGTGAAGGGCTATGATTTTGTTAGGTGTAGTGGGTGAAGGGCGACGGGTTTGGTTCGGTGTATTGGGTGAAAGGCTACTGGTTTGGTTAGGTGTCGTAGGTAAAGGGCTATAGGTTTTGGTTAGATGTAGTGGACGAAGGTCTGTGGGTTTTGGTTAGGTGTAGTAGGTGAAGGGCTATGGTTTTGTTAGGTGTAGTGGGGAATGGGCTATGTTTCTTGTTAGGTGTAGTGAGCGAAGGGCTATGGGTTTGTTAGGTGTAGTGGGCGAAGGGCTACGGGTTTTGTTAGGTGTAATGGTTGAAGGGCTATGGTTTTGTTAGGTGTAGTTGGTGAAGGGCTATGATTTTGTTAGGTGTAGTGGGTGAAGGGCTACGGGTTTGGTTCGGTGTATTGGGTGAAAGGCTACTGGTATTGTTAGGTGTCGTAGGTAAAGGGCTATAGGTTTTGGTTAGATGTAGTGGACGAAGGTCTGTGGGTTTTGGTTAGGTGTAGTAGGTGAAGGGCTATGGTTTTGTTAGGTGTAGTGGGGAATGGGCTATGTTTCTTGTTAGGTGTAGTAGGGAGGGGTTCGGGTTTGGTTCGGTGTATTGGGTGAAGGGCTACGGGTTTTGTTAATTGTAGTGGGTGAAGGGCAATAGGTTTTGGTTAGGTGTAGTGGGCGAAGTTCTGCGAGTTTTGTTAGGTGTAATGGGTGAAGGGCTATGGGTTTGTTAGGTGTATTGGGTGAAGGGCTATGGGTTTTGGTTAGATGTAGTGGGCGAAGTTCTGCGGGTGTTTGGTTAGGTGTAGTGGGCGAAGGGCTATGGATTGTCACCTTTAGTGTAGGTTGTTACCTTTAGTCCCAAAAGTGTTACCTTTAGTGCAGTTTGTTAAATTTGGTGCAGTTGTTACATTTAGGGTTCAGCAAGAATATGATTTTAACATTTGAGAAATAGACATAGCTTTGTGAATCGTATTGTGCACCTCGTGGTTCTCAATTTAAAGCTCATTTTATCCATACACTTCATGCAAACACCCCATTTACTTCAACTAACTACATGTGCAGCGGATTACGAACAAAAACTAGTTTAATTTGTTCAAGATGGGTTTCTTCAATAAATCTAAGTTCTTAAAGCTACAGAGTCTCTATTTTAACTGGTAATAACGCATGAATATGAATGAGTCACGTGTGACGTAGTTTCAAATCAACGAACACCTTAAAAGTCGGTATATAAGCAGAAATCGATGCGTAAAATATCACATTTTTATTTAGCCTTCATACAGGTAACATTGATAAATATACGGCTTCAGAATATATGTGATTTAAAAAAAAAAGTAATTGCCCGGAACGGGATTTGAACCACATACGTTGCGCTTGTAAGATGTACGTTTAACCACTAGACAACGGCTATTTATTGGACTATATATTATTTGATTCATCTTGAGTTGCGTTCAAATAGGTTAAGTATTTTGTCTCTTAATAAATGATAGTTAGTATATCATTTCCTCAAGAAGTGTTAACGCTCAGTGGATAGAGCACCTGTCTTGAAATCAGACGGTCGTGTGTTTGAGTCCCGAAAGAGGCACCTTTTTCTTTCTTCTGTAAATCATAGTTATAGGTGTACTGGTACGATGTGCACTCGTCGATGTCTGTACAATAAATGATGTCCTGCGTGTTTGTGTGTGTGTCGTTCTGAGGTTTAAAGGGACACATGGCAATCTTGATTTTTTAAAAACAAGCTGCGTCCCGTTAGTTTTTCTACATAAATTGCATGTGTTTTCTACATAAATTGCATGTGTTCAATCATTAATGTTAATTATAAGAATTGTATTAAGACATTTGTTTTTGCATATTATTAATTTTTGATAATTATATTAAAACGTGTAGTATAATAACACGAAATAGCGAATACTTAAAATTTGATTTATTTAAATGTCACCAGGGTAAAAGTAAAAATGATACTGGATATATAAATCGAGACACCCATTACAAATATTTCAAGATTGCCATGTGTCCCTTTAAAGCACGCTTAAATACCCGATTTCGACATGAGCTGGTGAACATGAAGTTACAAATAAATACACGCCTACAAAGAAGAAATCGATTGATATAGAGACTCTGCAGCTTTAAGGGTGTCTTGGGTGGTTAGTTTTCATTTATGCTCTATATATTTGTGCAGAGGGGAGAAATAGGTATTACATGGTAGAAATCACACCCCTAACATGAACTTAATTCGAGACACTCTGAATTTTGAAAAGAATGCATAATTGCTCATATTTCCGAACTTTTAAACTGCTTATATATTCAAAACGATAAAACGCGATTGTAATGACATTAACAGGGGCGGATATAGGATTTGAGATTACGGGAACGCAACTTTTAAAAAACAACCAAATATACACACGTTTCTTCACCTGGTTTAACCCCACCAGCGGCCTTTTTTGTCACTGACCGTTCCAAGGCGGTAGCCTATTGTCAACCCACTTGTTGTCTTGGTGATGTCATATCTTGCCTTTTATTTATCTTTATAGTTGTTGTTTGTTTCTGTGTTTGTTTGTGGTTGACTGTCGTCCTTGAATGCTACTTTTCCTGTTCGATTTTTAGCTCACCTGAGCACGAAAAGGGTGAGCTATTGTGACCACTCTTCGTCCGTCATCTATCGTCTGTCGTCAACATTTAGCTTGTTTACACGATAGAGGCCACATTACTTGAGCAATCTTAACCATAATATCTCGGACGAGTTCGGTAATGGGCCAGATTGGACCAGTAACACCAGAGTTATGGCCCCCTGAATTAGCAAAAACAAATGCAGTTTTTCATCTCGTTTACACGACAGAGGCCACATTTCTTGAGCAATTTTAACCTAAGATTGCCCAGATTGTATATGACCTTCAGATCTTCGACGAGTTCGATAATGGTCAAGATCGAACCAGTAACACCATAATGGCCCTGAATTAGAAAAAAATGCTGTTTTAGCTTGTTTACACGATGGAGTCCATATAACTTAAGCATGTTCAACCAAACTTTCAAAGATTGTATATGACCATAAGATCTCGGAAAAGTTTGATAATGGGCCAGATCAAACCAGTAACACCAGAGTTATGACCCCTGAATTAGCAAAAAAATATGCAGTTTTACATGGTGTTAACACGATACAGGCCGCATTTTTTGGCAATCTTAATCAAACAAAGTTACACAGGTTATTATTATTACTATTATTATTATTATTATTATTATTATTATTTACTGATCTTTTTATTTCATTTTTCATTTTTCATCATTTTTTTAATTTTTTTTATTTATTTTTTTAATTTTTAGTGTTTTTTTTAAACGCCGTGTTGGATTTGACGAAACTTAGCACATGTAGCAGGAAGCATTGGTATGATGTCCAGTTGTGCATATTGCGTTTTTTTCCGGTTCGTTGATTTTTGTCGGAGTTACGGCCCCTTGACATTTTTATTTGAAATTTCTTGTCGGCACTACTCCTCCTAAACGGATTGTTTTCTACGAAATTTGGCAGGAAGCAGCAGTATGATGTCTAGTTGTGCAAGTCGCTGTATGTCAATGAAATCTTGAACAAGTTAAAAAAAACAGCTATATATTTTAGTTAAGACAGAGTTATGGCCCTTGGTTTATTGAAAAATGCTATGCGGGGCGGGTGGTATTTTTTCTCCTTTTATTTGCTTAAATTATGTCGAACGCAAGTTAATATTTATGAGTATATCTGTAGCTGTATGACAAAAATCATATATATACTAGACAAAATCACTGCATACATCGCATGTACAATGCCAAAGGAGTGCAACAAACATCTGGGTATAAGGGAGTAATGAGTAAGTCACTCATGACATATTATTGATATTACGTCCCATGTAAACTACATAGTATACAGACTATTGTAAAACAAATACAAATTTATACAGAATACAAAACAGACGTAAACAAACAGAGGGACGGAGAGACGTGATGCAATCCTAGTTGCAACGGTCAATATTGGGGACTTAGTTTAATAATATTTTATTGCAGATATGTTACAATACATCAATTCAACATCACAATATTCATAGAAACATATGCAAATGCGATACATAAGAGAACAAAACAATTTGCGTTCTGACTTTACTAAATGTGAAAACACACATAGATGAACCTAGGCGAATGTTCAATTTATCACTCAGCTTTAAAAACAACAGTCCCGATGCTGGTTGAAAGGCTGTATCCATCTGTTTATGTCCAGTAAGTGTATGCATGGTTATAAAGTGGCGATCTCAACGGTGTCCCAGTTATGACCCAGGGGCTATATTCCAAAGGGTGGGAATGGACCACAGGACAAATGCTGGTTGGATGGTTCTATCTGTCTGTTCGTGTCTATTAGGGGATATATGGTTAAAGGGTGGAGATCTCAACGGTTTCCAAGTTATGACACAGGGTTTATTTCCCCGGGGGTCGGAACCCGGGCCGATAATGGTTTAAAAGTTGTATACATATGTTCATGCTCAGTGAGTATATATGGTTATAGGGTGGGGATCTCAACAGTTTCCAAGTTATGGCCCAGGGAATATGTCCCCAGGGGTGGGAATAGACCCCACGGCCGCTGCTTGTTCGGTGGTTGTATCCATCTGTTCATGCCCATTAATTGTATTTATGATTATAGCGTGCGATCTAAACGGTTTCCAAGTTATGACCCATGGGGCTATGTCCCCAGGGGTGAGAAGGACCCCGGAGTCGATGCTGATTGGATGCTTGTATCTGCTGATCATGCTCAATTAGTGTACAACTATGGTTTCAGGAAGGAAAATAGTCTAAGCATTATCCCAATATAAGTCTATGTAACACATGTGACCCCTGGGGTGGGGCCACATTTGACCACATGGTCTCGGATTTGAACAAACTTGGTAGAAGACCGTACGCATATGGTAAATGCAACATATAACACTATGGCTCTTGTAGTTTCAGAAAAGAAGATTGCTTTAACGATTGTCCTATATAACTCTATGCAAAACTTGGACCCCCGGGGTTGGGCGGCGTTGGGCGGAGCCATATTTGACCCCTGGTCACCATTTGAATAATTTTGGTAGAGGATCATAAATTTGATCCCCGGGGCTGAGCCATTTTTGATTTCATGAAAACAAAACAATATAAACTTGATAGGTCAGTAGTTAGAAATCAATTCTAAAATAATTGTAGTCAAAATCTATCTTGGCGTTCTGAGGAAGAATATGTTTTTAAGGTTTTGAATGTGGGATCGCCAATAAAATCTTCTGTAAGCTCCCAACCCACTCAGGAGAATCCATGGGAAATTTGATTAAAACTGGCTGAGAGGTTTCAGAGAAACTGCCGTTAACGGACGCAATTCCCACACCGCCCGTAGAGCTAAAAATGTCAGAAAAAAATGAATTTACTGAACCAATGAATACGGTTCCCCCACCCCACCACACCGCCACACCCTAATAAAAGGGGGATGAAATATGCCACCAGTGAGATTTGAACCAACGACTCCAAAAACTCGTCCAAGATCTTATAGATGTGTAACTTCAAAGCAGAATTAAAAGCAATCAAATCTGGCTGATTCAACATTGCGTAGAGATTTAACTACTTTGTTAGTTTGGGTAAGATTGGATAAAAAATGCAGGGTCTAGAGTGTCCAACATTATATACTTTGATATATATAACTTACACATTTTGGAAATCCGAACTCTATAGACACAATATAAACGGCTTTAACTAGCCAAGCCAAAACCCAAAACTGGAACGTCGAATTAAAAGTTACCAACTCATAATTCATTTTACGCATATTCAATCTCGGGTATTTTCAGTATCCGTGAAAAACCCTATACCTTTAATCTACACATAAAAAATAATTTATGAATAAACACCTGGATGGAGTTTTGATAAATGATTACTTAGTGTAATGTTGCCTTATTTTGCGGGACAGTGTTGTTAAAGCACGCAAACACACGCATACCAACAATAATATTTTCCGATATATATATATCGTTTTATTGTACATACAATTACTTACAATTGTTTCGGGATTGCCTCTAGTCCTTTTAACATAAACAATACAATTGGATTTAGAGTATGCATAAACAGGTATTCAATGACTAAGAAATAAACTTACTCTAAGGATCGCCATTTTTATTTACATATTTAATTGTCCAATCTGTAGTTTTGACGGACGTATTCTCGAGTTTCTACACTGCGTACAACACCACAACGCCGATCTGTATTTTCAAGGGAATTATTCTCATTTTGTTTTCACGGCGTACACCACCATGACGTCGACCTGTCTGTATTCTCAAATGAATTAGTCTCATGTTTCTACACTACGTACAACACCATGACGCCAATCTATAGTTTTGTCGAAATTATTCTTAAGTTTCTACACGGCGTACACCACCATGACGTCGACCTGCCTATATTCTCAAGGGAATTATTCTCAAGTTTCTACACTGCGTACAACACCATGACGCCAATCAATCTGTAGTTTTGACGGACTTATTCTCAAGTTTCTACACGGCGTACACCACCATGACGTCGACCTGTATGTATGCTCGAGAGGGAATTATTCTCAAGTTTCTACACGGCGTACACCACCATGACGTCGATCTGTATTCTAAAGGAAATTAGCCTCAGCGGCGAAAAACACAATGACGACGGTCTGTATTCTCAAGGGAATTATCCTGAAATCCTACACTGCGTACAACATGACGCCGATCTGTATTCTCAACGGAAATTATCCTCAATGGAAAACATCTTTAACTGTCTACACTGCGCACAGCACCACGACGCATATCTGTACTCATAAGTAAACATACTTAAGTTCCTACAGTGCGTACAACACCGTGACGCCGATCTGTATTCTCAAAGAAAACATTCTTAAGTTTCAACACTGCGTACAGCACCATGATGTCGATATGTATTCTCAAGGAAAATATCCTCAAGTTTCTACACGACGTACACCACCATGACGCCGATCTGTATTCTCAAGGAAACATCCTTAAGTTTCTACACTGCATATAGCACCACGAAAAACCCAGTCAGTATTACCATCCAGTATCAACAGTCAACCGTGCCGTCATGGGGCGTTATTCGTTAAAACCATACGCGTTGTAATGAATGATTTGTGTGTTCGGTTTTTATTGTCTCGCCTTTTCGAAGAAAAAAAGAGACATAGGTGTTGCTTTTCCGGCGGCGACGGAGGCGTCAACATTCAAGTTTTGCGTTTAGGTCATTTTCTCACAAACTGTATGCACTAGACCTTTCAAACTTTGCTTATAGTTGTATCATGGGTGGTACATCGCAACGTGACAAAGCAAATGTGGAAGTGACCTTGACCCTCCAAGCAAAGTGCAGATACTTATTTTTAGGTTCAAGTTTTGCGTTTAGGTCATTTTCTCACAAACTGTATGCACTAGACCTTTCAAACTTTGCTTAAAGTTGTATCTTGGGTGGTACATGGCAACGTGACAAAGCAAATGTGAAATGACCTTGACCCTCTAAGCAAAGGGCAGATAACTTAATAAATTTTAGGTTCAACTTTTGCGTTTAGGTCACTTTTTCACAAACTGTATGCACTAGACCTTTAAAACTTTGCTTATAGTTGTATCTTTAGTGGTACATCGTAACGTGACAAAGCAAATGTGGAAGTGACCTTGACCCTCCAAGCAAAGGCAGATAACCTTATAATTGTTACCTTTAACTTTGGCGTTTAGGTCACTTTTTCACAAACTGTATGCACTAAGACCTTTCATACTTTGCTTGTAGTTGTATCTTGAGTGGTACATTGCAACGTGACAAAGCAAATGTGGATGGGACATTTTTTTTTTTTTTATTTTTTTTTTTTTTTTTAAATTTTTTTTTTAATTTTTTTTTTTAATTTTTTTTTTTTGGTGTTTAACGCCGTGTTAGCAGGAAGCATTGCTGTGACTATTGCATTTTTTTTCCGGTTCATTGATTTTTGATGGAGTTACAGCCCATTGACATTTTTTTTTTAATTTCTTGTCAGCGCTACTCCTCCTAAACGCCTTGTTGGATTTCGACGAAAATTGTCAGGAAGCATCGGTAAGATGTCTAGTTGTGCATATCGCGCTTTTGTTCCAGTTTGCTGATTTATGACGGAGTTATGGCACTTTGACATTTTTACTTTAAATTTCTTGTCGGCGCTACTCCTCCTAAACGGCTTGTTGGATTTCTACAAAAATTGGCAGGAAGCCTCAGTATGATGCCTAGTTGTGCAAAGCATGGTATATCAATGAATTTTTGGACAAGTTCGAAAACCAGCTAGATCTAGTTAGTAACGACAGGTTATGACCCTTGATTTGTTGAAAAATGCTATATTGTATTTTTGTATTTTCCTTTGTTAAATATGTAGTTACTTCATTTGTTATCTGGTCTTTACCATATTTGTTTAGAATGTTAATATAAACCCTCCCCACCCCCACACCCATTTTTATGAAATTTCATTCATAGAAGAAAGTGTTACAAATTAAAAAAATGCCCATGCCAGACTAGATACAGCAGACATATTGCCCATGATTACCAGGTGAGCGATCTAAGGCCATCCCATCCCTGTTGTTTTTGCAATGTTTTAAAAAACTACTGATGGGAATTTTATGTTGACAACCCTTGGTCAGTAGAGCAACCACAGGCCCTCTTGGGCCTCTTGTTTTTAATAGAATGGCATTTTGTTTTTAAACAAATGCACTTAAATGTCATCTCAGCAAACGGCAAACTCGATTGTTTTTAATTACTAAAATGTTTACAAACTTGCATTGAAGCATCATTGACCTTTTTATGTTTAAGTCCAGCCCCCATTAGGCGAGACATGTGAATCCACGGATTTCTTGTATTCATATATACATGATTATCTCTGTATTCTACGTCGCCTTGTAATGACGCCGAGTTTTAGAGGACAGCATGGCGGGGGTTTCCTTTATGTACACTGTCCCGTTTTAATTGGTTTGAGAATAGGATCAGGGGAGCCACCTTTTTTTTTTTGCTACTGACCCTTCTAAGACGTTACCCAATGCGTGTTTTTGGATGATTGTGTTATATGGCACTTCCTGTTCAACGTTTGCATCTACTCTACATTCTTATACATGACTAGAAATGTGCCTTATACATGCATGACTAGAAATGTGCCTTATATATGCATGACTAGAAATGTGCCTTATACATGCATGTGCCTTATACATGACTGGAAATATGCGTGTACTTCACAGCTCCTTGACAGATGTCCACGAAAGGTATCGCCTACACTTGTATACCTATCGATCATCACGTTTGTCATGGGCGCCAGCATCCACCTCGTGGGTGACAGCATTGATCACAGACTGCTCCACCTGGGGTATGAACTCCATTTGTCTGTCAGGGACAATCCCATCATGCAGAATCTAGACCCGCCTGGGCTTGTAAGTAAATACGAATACGTTAGGCATGCTGTATACATGATTGTGTAATATGACATATGGCGTTCAGTGTTACAAGTAATTTCAGGTCGGATCTGATGCTTTTTGTTCTTTTAAATTATAGAGACAGTATCCTCCTTTCACTTAGAGATCAAACCGAACACTCTCAGTCTTTAAACAAAAAGGGTTCTCAGCATAGTATAAATACACATCGTATCATCTGATTGGCAGCTTGTGTGCATACATATTACATACACTTATTACCTTACGGGATTTTGAAAATCGTGTTATTTTTATGTTTCTACTGTATATTTTTCAGATAGACTCTTTCGAGCTCTTATATTCTTATGATGAGGTCATAGGGCACCTTATGTGGTAAGTTAAGTTGCGATGAAGTCATAGATCACCATTTAGCAATGACGAAATGAAGGCCTTTTTGATGAATTTAGTTAAGCCACGCTCACAGCTTTAGTTACCATGAGGTCAAATAGCACCGTTTATGGTTTATTTTAACTGCGACAATGTCAAAGGTCACCTGGCGAAATTAGTAACGACGAATTCATACTATTAACCACTTTATGTATGTATTATTTATGTATTAAGTTCTCACAGGCCGCCTTATGCGGTAGGTTTGGCTACGACGAGGTAAAATGTCAACAGGTGCGGTGATCCAGTTTCGAAACTGTCAATAGTAGGACACCATTACCTATTTTAATTTTGGAGTTGCAAAGCACATGTTAATGACTTCTTTTACAATTAGTAGTTAAAGAATTCGAAAATTGCTTGTATGGCTGAAAGGCTCTCGTAATATTTAATGATGCAAATATGTTTGCAAATTGAAATTCCGCATACCTGAAAACTTAACAAATGTGTTCTGGGTTTTAAAAACATTATTGGTTTGTTTGTGTAAAGCATTTTAAAATCACGACTTGCTTTGTTTTACATATGCTTTCCTTCCAGGTATATTCCATTTTTCATCAGTCTTCTGCTCTACTTTGTTGGGTGTTTTAAATCGAAACACCAGGCGTCCAATGAAAAGGCTGGAATAGGATGGTGGCTCCTCATGGTTTTCAGCGCAGTTTACTACTGGTAGGACCTTGGTGTTTTCTTGTTTTGGGCTTTACTGAACACGGGCTTATGCCAATGCATCTTGTCCACCACCCGTCCGTCCGTCGTCCGTTAACTTTGTAATGGCACGTTCCATCACCTTCATTTTGCATCCGATTTTTATTAAAGGGAATGTAGCGACACAGCCAAACGAGCTCTTTTATTTTGAGTTCTGAAAAGCTTGCAAAAAGGTGAAATAATTATCAAAATCGGATGACAAACAAAAAAGATATGACCATTTGAAGGTTGTTCAAAAATGGATAATTCTTTCACCCTTTTCCAAGTTTTTCAGAACCTCAATAATAAAGATTATTTAGCTGTGTTGCTATATTCCATTTAAACTCGAACGGAGTCTTACTGTTGATGACATCTCGGACGAGTTCGAAAATCATTAATATCGGATAATAAACATCAGAGTTATTTCTCCCTGATTTAATGAAACATCCTTTATTATCCTTGTCAATATTCTAGAACCTTAATTTCGCACCCGATCGTTACCATACTTGGTGAGTCTTAATATTGATGAAAACTCGGGCAATTGTGTAAAACCACCAATATCGGATAACAAACATAGGAGCTATGGTTCCTGACTGACGAAACATGCTATATTTTGTCTTGTCGACACTCAAGCACCTTCATTTTGCTTTCGGACTTTTACCAAACTTGGCCGTAGTCTTAAAATCTATTAAACTCGGACGAGTTTGAAAACCACTGTTATTAGAAACATCTGAGTTATGGTCTTTGATTTAATGAACAATTCTATATTTTGCATCAGCTTTGTACCAAACATGGTCAGAGCCTATCTCGCTCAAGTTCGAAAACTACTCCACCTGTATCGGGAAATAAATTCCGGAGTTGTGGCCCCTGATTTAATAAGAACTATGGTATTTATTATATTTTAGGATATTCATTTTGCATCTGATATTGGCCTACTGTGAATTTCAGGGTGCCTGGATGTCAAATATGAATCGACATTTGTTTTTATTACTTGCTATATGTTTTCATACCTGATATGGTTAGACAGAATGAAAATAGACGCTCCTGGATATGATTACAATCTTGCCATAGCCATCCGTTATACTTCACAAAGCCTAAAATTCTTTTTGACCCATCTTCTTTACATTGTAAAAATTAAAACAACATGGCGGCATTATTTTTAGAAATTGTCGTCTGCGCATGTCTGTTTGTACCAAGTAAAACATAGATTATGCAGGGTGGTGGTGTTGTTCAATGTTCAGCACCTCCAGCAATCGATCATACTTACCTTTTATTTTGGAATGAAAATAAGTATAAAACTCGAACAGGAAATGCAGCTTTCACAGAACACAGTACACCAAAAAACACGCAAAACGACAAACATGAATGGCAATGTTAATAAGGAATAAAGGCATATGACGTCACAAATACAAAAAAGGGTTGACAATAGGTCTACCGCCTTGGACCGGTCAGTGGCAAAAAGGCCGCTGGGGGTTTAAACCAGGTACTAGGGTGCACCAAACCTCACACTTTCCCTACTGTCATCCCAATAAAACGGGACAGTGTAAATAAAGAAATCCCCGCCATGAACTATTCTCTAACCAACAAATACAGGGATAAATTGAATACCTGTCGTTATCCCAAAATGGCATAAATGTGGCTTTTTCTAGATGAATCTAAACTTTAAAAACATCAAGTTTATGATAAAACTGTCATATAAATGACAGTGTGGTAGCACCTTACTGTTCAGGTTTACATATGATTCACAATAGCTTCTGAATAGAATTGGGTATAAAATGCTTACATTAAAATTATATATAAAAAAATCAAACAGGAAAAGCAGCATTCAAGGATGACAGTCAACCACAAACACACACAGAAACAAAGAACAACTTTAAAGATGAATAAAAGGCCAAATAAGACATCACAAACACAAAAGGGTTGACAATAGGGCTACTGCCTTAGAACGCTCAGTGGCAAAAAAGGCCGCTGGGGATTTAAACCAGGTTCTAGAGTACACCAAACCTCACCCTACTGTCATCCCAATAAAACGGGACAGTGTAAATAAAGAAATCCCCGCCGTGAACTATCCTCTAATCAACCAAGCAGCATTAATAGACAATAAAAGTAAAAACACAAAGATGCTCGTGTATATATAAATACAAAAAACAATAGCCTAGAAATCCACAAAGAAGGTACTCAGTGACTTGGCAGAAGCCAGAGCAACACGAGAATAAATCATTGAGGGCACGACAAGACAAGCATGTAGACAAACATCAAACGCCACCGTCCTTTTGGGCTTTAGGTAGACGTCATTATAGGGAACACAGCCTGTCCGGTCATCGCACAATTAAAGAGGAAAGCATAGTGGCGAACTGTAAAATGGACCACCACCAAGCATGCAGAGCATTGCAAAATGATAGGGCCATAACCTCTTTTGATAAACCGTTTAACAAGTTTAACAAAGATAGTATGCAAGTGATCATGACCAAGAAGTTTGTAAATCACGTCACCACAAAAGTCAGGTTGTGATAGTCCTTGTCGCAGAAGGGTTCTTAAATTACTTTTGTATTTGGAAAGAAGATCAGGGTTACGATAATAACATTTTGCAAAGGTTTTACGAAGTTTATGGTAACGGTGGAGTTGCTTTCTAATTATACAAAGATAACGAATATTAAAGTCCTCAACTCGAGTACAACCTCTAGAAAAACGAATAAGTTGAGACACATAAACCCCATAGGAAGTTGCTCGGGGAACATCCCCATCTAAATGGGGATAATTATCAAATATCAAAATTTAAAATCATATCTCTTGTCATAGATTTTGCTAATTATTTCACCATTTTCAATAAAGAGATGTAACTCGAGAAAGGAAGCGTTATTGTCAGAAATATTAGCTGTGTTAAGTTGAAGTTCTTTAGGATATATATTATTAACCATGGTAGAAAAGAAAGGATTGTCAATGTTCAATATGTCATTCAGATACCGAGAGGTGTCATTAAAGGCTTCAATAACATCTCCCTGGGTATCTGGTGAAAGACCCAACATGCAATCCCTTTCATAGCAATATAAAAATAAATCTGCGACAAGGGCTGCACAGTTCGTACCCATAGAGATACCAACAATTTGTCTATAAACGGTAGTTCCATACATGATAAAAATATTATCTAATAGAAAAATAAGTGATTCACAAACTTCATGGCAAGTCCACATAGTGTAATTGTCCAAACTGCTGTTAGTACAAAACGCTTTAATATTGTTACAGGCCAAAAATGTAGTATTTTCTATAGCAAACGTTTTTTGAATGAGAGCAATAAGCTTGTCTTTGATTGTTCGGCGCCCCTTGAGGGCGCCGGACATACTGTGGTAGTACTTTGACCTTAGGCATGGGGAATCAAAAGGACTGATAGTTGAGTATGTTTGGATTGTAATTAAAAATGTTTAAATGGCATTTAAAGCATGCTATAAAACGCACCAGAATAAGATATAAAACACAAGAGATAAAACTGCTTAGCGATTTCTTGAATTTCTGTAAGAAATGATGCACCAATAATTCAAAAATTATACAAAATCATTTCATTAAAACGATGTCTCCCGCGTGCTTATCTCCCTTATAAAATCAAATGGTTAAATGCGTAATACGAATTTTAGAAAAATTTAACGAAATTTATCGATCGTAATATCTGCGTTTCAAATGTTTTCACATTGTTCTCGTTTTTAAATCGTTTTGATTAATTATTATTGGCAAATTACATTAAATGTTGCTAAGAAATGAGAAAATACGATGATATATCGGAAAGTTTTGGCATTTAAATTTCGTTTACGGGAAATCGCTAATTTTGTAATGCTTCATTTTGACTGTCAAATGCAGACAAATGTATTGAAAACGAAAGTAGATTTATGAGCGCAGACTCGGAATCAAAAATATTCAAAATAATGCGACTTCCAGTCGAAATGGTGTTATGAAAAGGGTGTAATAGATTTGTTTGAACCCATCCCCCTTTACTTTTGAAAATCCCCCCACATTTTTAGAGGAAGGGGGGAAAATCCCCCCTGCTTTTTAGATCCTAGATTGGACACTGCATTTTATATAGTTTTCTAAGCTGAACTGGCTTGTGCAAGATCAGCTTTACCATAGGCTGTCATCCATCTGTCTTCTTCTCAGTAACCAACACTGAAATTTTCATGAAACATTATGTTAAGCATCTTAGCATTGAACTTTCAAGTTTGTTCAAATTGGGTGGATCATGTCATTTACTACGTTATAAAATTAACTTATGTATAACCTTAAAGAAACAAACAGTCTGATTTAAATGAAACTTCATGTGTAGCATCCTGGTATTAATCAACTTCTCTCCAGTTTATTTAATCAGGTTGTTCAGGTCATTAACTATATCACTAAGTTCAACTTCTGGTTAAACCTTTAATGTGCCAAAAATCTACATTGCACAGGTGTCTTCCTGAAACCCCCACTTTTCACTTGAAACACCCACAAAAAAAAAGTGGGTGTTTTGTTTCAGGAATTTTGCTTTTTCCAATTAACACCTTCCTATAGCTATAGTCTGTTTCTTAGGATGATTTAAAAGATAAACAGTAAACTTAAATACCAATAAATTAACACTATTGATTGCAAACTGTTAATCTTATTTCTTTAATAACATCATCATCGTGTATCAATTATCAGTTTTAATTAAGAAAACTGCTTGCAAACTGTTAATCTTGTCTTTTTCAATGTATCAATTATCAGTTTTAAACTATAACTAATATATTTTAAAAAAAGATCAAAGAAACCTAATTAATCTTAATTAATTGATATAAACTGTTATACTTCGATATAATAATAATAATAATAATTAATTGGCAATTATGATTATTTAATATCATTATTAATTTATGGTCCTATAGGTAAAACAGACTATAGTCCGTAACCATGGGTTACATAAATTAAAAGTGGGTGTTTCAGGAATTTGAAAATTAAAAAGTGGGGGTTTCAGGAATATGAAAATTAGAAAGTGGGTGTTTCAGGAATAAACCATTGCACATTTACAATTTTTTCAGCCAGATCAGCGAAATCATACTCTCTATGGACTCTCGTCTTAACTTAAATGCATAAATGTACACACTCCTTCCAAATTATTCTATAATACATCATAGACTTTCACTTTGTTTATTTTATGTTAATTTCATTTTCATTAAAGTGTCATTAACACCAACAACATATGCTTACATGCCTTAAAAGATCTCTGCTTCAATTCCATTTTATCTGATTAATTATTTTGTTGGACATGTTATGTAAATATTTAGTTTCATTTTATTACAACTTTAGTCTTGCGTTATTACAATGTTGTGCTTTAATTCATGAATGTTGTATTTTCTTTTTAAAATTTCAATAATCTCAGTTAAATTTTTACCTGTCCATGTGCTTGAATACCCATTTTATTAAATTGTTTTCTTCCAACTGAAAAAGTCGGCATTACCACTGTTAGTAGCGCACTGGGCTTTGAATCCAGAGGTCAGTTGGATCCTCAGACAGTACCATGTTGTCTTTAAACATGACACTATTTCTATAGCGTACACCCTTAAATAATGATTGACATGCAACATTGTGTCTTATTGTCCCTCGTCTCCAGCCACTAATTCAAATGAGTAGATTATCAGTTACCTGTATAGATGGTTCATGTGATACAGTACTAGGTTTAATAACAAAACAAAAACAATTAGTCTAAAACTGATCGTCTGTTGGCCCTTCATGGCATAAAAACGACGTTAAAAATTCAAACAGATATGTGAAGTGCATTGTCCATTAATTCTTGGCTTACTTAGCTTTCTCTCCAAATGTTTCAACAACGACTTAGTAATCACTCGGCATTCATCACCTTATCTTTCCATAAACTATTTATTTAAACCTAATGCAGTCAATTCATTTAACACATTTTAAGGAAAGTCCTGCAACGAAACCGTTTGGAAAATTGTCTGAATGACCTAGTTAATTCAAAATACATTTAACCAAGTCAACATAGCAACGTTTGTTAATATTATGTCCATGACCACTAAATATACCAAGGTTTAGTACTGATGATAAGATAGTTAAAATAACTGATAAACACGTGTACTGTTATTTAATAACGTATGTTTTAATTCTTCAAAATTTTGGCGCCGAATTGATGCTTTGCATCAAGTTTTTCTTGTAATGTTGTGTGGTAAAGTTGTATATAATGTAGAAACATCATAAGATGAAGTTTGACGTTAGACGTCGCCTGAATTTTTAATAGACCAAAATAAATGAATCCTAGAGTTTTAATAGAGTTTAATAACCAGTGTTTTTGAGATACGGGAAATATCTCCCGAGGTAGAGAAATGCCCCCGATATAAGAGCGAGTGCGGAGAACGAGTTCTTATATCGGGGCCATTTCTCTAGCGAGGGTAATATTTTCAGTATCTCAAAAACACCGGTTATTAAACTATATATTACATATTTAAAATGATATTTTATTAATATTTCTAATGATTCAAGCCTTTTTACACCATTTTGCACGAGAACGCCAAGACGACGTTACATCATCCAAGACGACGTTAACGTCTCACACCACAATTAATTTTCCATAGGGTCCCATTGTAAGGTTTGTGTTCATGGCATAGAGATAAAAAAGACATTGAAGCACAATTTTAGGCTTAAATTCTTCCTTGATCCAATATCTGCATGCTATTAACTTTTAACGAATATTTACCAGATTGAACTTTTTTTAATTTCTTGCTTGTGTGACACCTATCAAAATTCAGCGTAATAATATGACAAAAATACAACATGTGGTGATTCGACCCATGATGTCTAAAATGAGACAGAATTAGCTAGAAAACTGATATCAACATGAAATTTTCTGTGATCTCTTCCTAAAATGCTGTAGATTAAGCATCTGGTAAAGATAAATCCATGTGTGCAATGTAAAGTCCTGTAAAAAGCAGAAAAAGGGAACTATGTTTTTAGACTACCTCCATCATCTGTAGGGCAGGAGCACTCAAGGGAGATAATAGTGTCGTGAGTCCTTCAGGTCTCACACCTCTATTATCTCCCCTGAAAGCTCACGGACGCAGGAGTACTCAAGGGAGATAATAGTGTCGTGAGTCCTTCAGGTCTCACACCTCTATTATCTCCCCTGAAAGCTCACGGACCTAGAGACAAAAGGAAAACAGAAAATAATTCTATTTTTTCTCAATTTTAGGCAATTTTTAATTTGAAACATAGGTTTTTCTTTGCTTTAGCATACATCTGCAATGTAAAAGACAGATGATACAGAAAATCCCATGTTGATATGAGGTTTCATTCAAATTTCAGAATTGTTTGACCGAAGCACCACATATTCAGCTAGATAGTGTATGGATTTTGTATTATTCATAGGGTTCACAAAACATGAGCGAGAAAAAAACCCAACCTGGCTAACTGATGTATTTTATTGTTTTAAATTACTGGTCTTGGCTATACTGAAGATATTAAACCAACAACAATGTCTGCTGCCCTGCTTTGAAGCTCAGATGTTGGAAAAGGCTGTACAGTAACCCTATGGGAAAATTAATTGTGGTGTGAAACCTTTACGTCATACAAACAAAACAAGTGGAACCGGAACTCTTCGTTAATTTCCGTAATCGTTATTTCCTAGTGACGGAATCTGACGAAGACGTCCGTAAAACAATTGGAACGTTGTTTGGCATTTCCGCCACTGACGGAAAAGGCCGAGCAATGTTCCGTACTGGGAAATATCTCCCACTGGGAGTAGAGCAAACGAGTAGATATAGCTTTTCTATTCCCAGTATTTCCTATATAAATCAGAGACAATTATGTAATATTAAGCTTTAGCACAATATTGTTTAACGTGATCTTTAACGGCAGTAAGACAAGATGTTAACAATTTGAAGATATTTGTAGTGGTGCAAGAACTAGAATTGGAAATAAAACGGGCTTTATATGGTTGTTTGTGTAATTTTGGGAATCCAGTACATAATTGGTAGTGTGTTTTAAACATTATATCTAGCAAATAAAAGGTAGGTTAATAGTATGCTGCGTTTATATTATATTATTTACACCACTATTGGTCAACTGATTTATTAAGTCACCCTACCCCTAGAAAAATGGAATGTTCCGCCGTCGCCATTTTGGTTTTCGGCTGTCAATAAAATTACATGTACACAGTGGGGTCAGAATGATTGTTTGGCTTTGCGAAGCTTAGAGGATGGCTACGCGAAGAGTGCAAACAGATTTCATTAGTCCGTTTTCATTCTTTTCGATCATATCAGGTACGAAAACATATAGAAAGTAATAAAAAAAAAGTCGATTCATATTTGACGTCTAGGCACCCTGAAATACACGGTTGTGACAGTACTATTAATGCATGTACACACACGTTTAAAACTTACCAATATCGAATACTAATCAGATATATCTTGTCAACACTAGAGCACCATCATTTAGTTTTCGATTTTTACAAAGTTTCGTTAGTCTTAATATCGATGAAGCTAAGATTATTCTGAATACCATCAATATTGTATTATAAACATTTGAATTATTGCCCATGAGTTAACGCAGTTTTGTTATATGTTGCATTGTGAACAGTCTAGCACCTTTATTTTCCATTCGATATTTCCCCCCCCCCCCCCCCCCCCCCCCCCCCCCCCCCCCCCCCCCCCCCCCCCCATGAATAATTTTACTGACAGCCGAAAACCGAAATGGCGACAGCGGAACATTCAATTTTTCTAGGGTAGGGTGACTTAAAAAAATCAGTTGACCAATAGTGGTGTAAATAACAAAATATAAACGGAGTATACTATTTACCTACCTTTTATTTGCTAGATATAATGGTTTTCATTCCAAAATAAAAGGTAAGTATGATCGATTGCTGGCGGTGCTGAACATTGAACAACAACATCACCCTGCATAACCTGCGTTTTACTTGGTCCATCTGAACCCTAGAAACAGACATGCGCAGACGACAATTTCTAAAAATAATGCCTCCATGTTGTTTTATTTTTTACAATGTAAACAAGGGGGGTCAAAATGAATTTTAGGCTTTGTGAAGCATAACGGATGGCTATGGCAAGATTGTAAACAGATCCTGGAGCGTCTATTTTAATTCTATCAAACCATATCAGGTATGAAAACATATAGCAAGTAATAAAAAAAATCTCGATTCATATTTGACGTCCAGGCACCCTGAAATGGACAGTAGAATTTTGCCTTGTTAATACTCTTGTTTTTAAGTGAGGCTCTTTTACAATGTACACACAATATGTAGAACATGTTAGGCTTTTATTTACTTTTTCTTGTGTCTCTTGTTAAATGTTTCTTAATCGCCTATTAAGTTATTTATGTAGTTTAAATAGTATTTGTTATGTCAATTTAAAGTTAGAAACCATAACAATTTAAACCAAGCACTCGTTGATATATTAAATGTATTATTTTACTTCTGAAGGAAAAATGTATAAATAAAAAAGAATGTATAAATACAAATCTGGAATTCACTCCATAACAACATTCCACATAAAACAGATACTTTATTTTTTCTTAACTTTGATACAATTGTAAAACAAAGAACACACACACACACAAAATCTGCGACAGGAGAGTGCCTACGATTTCCGAAACGAAGCTCCTCGTAAGAAATTTCATTTATTTTATTTACCTAGTTTTGACATAATTTCATATCTTGTTTCAGGTACCTTGTCACAGAAGGGCAAATATTTTCAGTTTATTTCCTGACGTTCGTTGCCATGGTAATCACCATATTGGTCGAAAAGAGCAAGGGAAATGTTCTGGATACGAACGGACGTTTTCTGTTTTACACATTCAGCGCCACCTTACTGTTGACAGTGGTGTGGGTGGGGTATTTGTGGAATGACGCGGTCTTACGGATAAAATATCCAGGACTTATATACGTGCCCGAGCCATGGGCCTTTTACACGCTGCATATAAAATGAGAATTGTAGAAAAAATTGCAGTTTATTGCAAACATGTTCATTATGTCGTGAACAATTAGCAATAACAACATATGTGAAATTGTAAATTATTTTATAATTATAAAAAAAAATTATGTTTAGTTCTTGTGACTTTTGTAAGCGAACTAACATAGTTATCAGATAAAATCGACCAGGCTTTGGGTACACATTCAAATCCAGTTTCATTTATACATGCAAACCGTGTTAAAATTAATATTCTTCAACATAAGTTAATAAATGTCACTTTTAAATGATATAATTAAGATAAAAAAAACAACCCAGACATTTATGGTATAAAGCAATGATGAAAGAAACACACGGAAATCTTCAAAAAATCTAGCGGCGTTACCATCTACGTTAACTTTCGACACAATTTTAATATTTAAAAAAATTGTTTAATAATTTCTTAAAGTAAAATCTATCTAAACACTGCATTTAGTTATTACTTATCGTTGAGGTATAATGCATTTGTTTGTTAAATCTAAGATTGCCGTGAGTTCGTTTAAGGTACAAAGCAAAACTGCACTTATCAACATTTTCTTCGTGATGTATTTTTAAAAGGATATTTACATTTACTCTTTTTTTTAATCAGTTTTACTATTACCTAACAAATGAAACATGGCATACAACGAGAGGGCCTATAACTATTCCCTGCACCATGCATATCCCAAACCGGTGTATTCAGCTGACAAAATCGCCTCCCCGTGGGTAAAATCTCCTTCACTTTTTTAAGAAAGACAACATCCGCCTAAAACGATAACAGAATTTAACATATCCTCCCTCCCCCCACCCACCCCAATCCCACCTAACCCACTGTATCGAAAACACATCAATAGGACAAAATCCCCCATAAGAAGAAACAAATTAAACAGCAAACTACCTCTGAATAATTTTTTTCTTAACACTGATGTGTATAGTGTATATAATAATTGCTTAAATATGCCGTCCGCTGGTGCTAAGGTTTAGTGTTATGGTCCACTAAGGTTAAGTGTTATGGTACGGGTTTGCCCTCTACTGGTGCTAAGGTTTAGTGTTATGGTACGGGTTTGCCCTCCGCTATGGTTTAGTGCTATGGTACGGGTTTGCCCTCCATTGGTGTTAAGGTCTAGTGTTATGGTACGGGTTTACCCTCCACTGGTGCTAAGGTTTAGTGTTATGGTACGGGTTTGCCCTCCACTAAGGTTTAGTGCTATGGTACGGGGTTTGCCCTCCATTGGTGCTAAGGTCTAGTGTTATGGTACGGGTTTACCCTCCACTGGTGCTAAGGTTTAGTGTTATGGTACGGGTTTGCCCTCCACTAAGGTTTAGTGCTATGGTACAGGTTTGCCCTCCATTGATGCTAAGGTCTAGTGTTATGGTACGGGTTTACTCTCCACTGGAGCTAAAGTTTAGTGTAATGGTACGGGTTTGCCCTCCACTGGTGCTAAGGTTTAGTGTTTTGGTACGGGTTTACCCTCCAGTGGTGCTAAGGTTTAGTGTTATGGTACGGGTTTGCCCTCCACTGGTGCTAAGGTTTAGTGTTATGGTACGGATTTGCCCTCCACTGGTGCTAAGGTTTAGTGATATGGTACGGGTTTGCATCCCTCGGTGATTGGCAAATACTAGTTATTTTGAATTTACCCTTACGTGTTCATGGGTGTAGATGAATCACTGCAGTACAAAGCCATACCAACATTACATTCTGTAGTCAAGGCGAATTGCATTGTTGAAAATACGCAAAAAGTGCAACGCGTGTCTTTTAAAGAAATGGTGTAAGGTATGCATTTATCTCGAGTCTTAATCTTTTACTGTCACACGTAACCTTGTAGAGGTAGGACGGAGTGAAATTGATTGTAAAGAATTCTTTTGATAACATGAGCAGGGCTGCCAAAAATGTTGAACACAAACTTCAGAGATTTTTTTAAAATTTGAGATTTAAAGAACGCAAAGAACATTCGAACATGGTTTTGGTTCATACTGCATCCATAGGATTGCATGGTTCTGGTTCATACTGCATTCACATGATCGCGTATTAGGAGCCGGTATATGGAAATTCTCGTATCATGTCAATCTCTGTAGGACTGTAATTTACAGTTTTGACGAACTAGTTAGAATTAGAACTAGTTAGAATTGAAAGCACGTTGTAACCTGCGCCGAACGCTGGAGTTGTCCAGATCGTCCGAGTTGTAAAATACGGAGTGATCAAACATTTCTCAACATAGTTTGCAATTCTATTTCAACCAATGAAGTATTTGACTTGACAACATATATCACGTTACACTTTATTGGTGTATATTAAACAGAGTTATCGGTTATACATCATTTTAACAAAACAACATTTTAACAAAACAACAATTTGAGTTAAAACGATCCCTCTCTGTATGCCAAGTGTTAAGAACAGCTTGGCAAAGATTCCTCTGTATGTGTGTGTGTGTGTGTGTGTGTGTGTGTGTGTTGAGGGAGTATAGTCCCTACGCATTTTAACCAAAGGGATAGGTTCAATAGAGCCTAGATTGTCAAAGATTCTTTTATTTACACTGTCACGTTTTATTGCGACGGCTTTACGGTGTGAGTGAGGTTTGGTGATTCCCAAAACCGAATCATTGCCCGTTTTTTAATTTACCGTTACAAGACTTTACCCATAGTGTAACCCTTGTATGTTTGTGATTTCTCACACTTTACTTTATACATAATGTTCAATATATTTTGAATGTTTGTTTTGGTTGGCTTCTTCCTGCGAATACTGCACTTCCTGTTCGAGGTGTTTATCTACTGTTAGATGTATCTACTGTTATGTTATATTATGTATCTACTGTTAGATGTATCTACTGTTGGATGCATCTACTGTTAGATGTATCTACTGTTGGATGTATCTACTGTTAGATGTATCTACTGTTAGATGTATCTACTGTTAGATGTATCTACTGTTGGATGTATCTACTGTTATGTTATATTATGTATCTACTGTTAGATGTATCTACTGTTATGTTATATTATGTATCTACTGTTGGATGTATCTACTGTTAGATGTATCTACTGTTGGATGTATCTACTGTTAGATGTATCTACTGTTGGATGTATCTACTGTTATGTTATATTATGTATCTACTGTTAGATGTATCTACTGTTATGTTATATTATGTATCTACTGTTGGATGTATCTACTGTTAGATGTATCTACTGTTAGATGTATCTACTGTTGGATGTATCTACTGTTGGATGTATCTACTGTTAGATGTATCTACTGTTAGATGTATCTACTGTTAGATGTATCTACTGTTAGATGTATCTACTGTTGGATGTATCTACTGTTAGATGTATCTACTGTTAGATGTATCTACTGTTGGATGTATCTACTGTTAGATGTATCTACTGTTAGATGTATCTACTGTTAGATGTATCTACTGTTGGATGTATCTACTGTTAGATGTATCTACTGTTGGATGTATCTACTGTTAGATGTATCTACTGTTGGATGTATCTACTGTTAGATGTATCTACTGTTGGATGTATCTACTGTTAGATGTATCTACTGTTAGATGTATCTACTGTTATGTTATATTATGTATCTACTGTTAGATGTATCTACTGTTGGATGTATCTACTGTTGGATGTATCTACTGTTAGATGTATCTACTGTTGGATGTATCTACTGTTGGATGTATCTACTGTTAGATGTATCTACTGTTGGATGTATCTACTGTTGGATGTATCTACTGTTAGATGTATCTACTGTTGGATGTATCTACTGTTGGATGTATCTACTGTTAGATGTATCTACTGTTGGATGTATCTACTGTTAGATGTATCTACTGTTGGATGTATCTACTGTTAGATGTATCTACTGTTGGATGTATCTACTGTTAGATGTATCTACTGTTGGATGTATCTACTGTTAGATGTATCTACTGTTATGTTATATTATGTATCTACTGTTATGTTATATTATGTATCTACTGTTAGATGTATCTACTGTTGGATGTATCTACTGTTGGATGTATCTACTGTTAGATGTATCTACTGTTGGATGTATCTACTGTTAGATGTATCTACTGTTGGATGTATCTACTGTTAGATGTATCTACTGTTGGATGTATCTACTGTTAGATGTATCTACTGTTATGTTATATTATGTATCTACTGTTAGATGTATCTACTGTTGGATGTATCTACTGTTGGATGTATCTACTGTTAGATGTATCTACTGTTGGATGTATCTACTGTTAGATGTATCTACTGTTGGATGTATCTACTGTTAGATGTATCTACTGTTGGATGTATCTACTGTTAGATGTATCTACTGTTATGTTATATTATGTATCTACTGTTAGATGTATCTACTGTTGGATGTATCTACTGTTGGATGTATCTACTGTTAGATGTATCTACTGTTGGATGTATCTACTGTTAGATGTATCTACTGTTGGATGTATCTACTGTTGGATGTATCTACTGTTAGATGTATCTACTGTTGGATGTATCTACTGTTGGATGTATCTACTGTTAGATGTATCTACTGTTAGATGTATCTACTGTTGGATGTATCTACTGTTAGATGTATCTACTGTTGGATGTATCTACTGTTGGATGTATCTACTGTTAGATGTATCTACTGTTGGATGTATCTACTGTTGGATGTATCTACTGTTAGATGTATCTACTGTTGGATGTATCTACTGTTGGATGTATCTACTGTTGGATGTATCTACTGTTATGTTATATTATGTATCTACTGTTATGTTATATTATGTATCTACTGTTAGATGTATCTACTGTTGGATGTATCTACTGTTGGATGTATCTACTGTTAGATGTATCTACTGTTGGATGTATCTACTGTTAGATGTATCTACTGTTGGATGTATCTACTGTTAGATGTATCTACTGTTGGATGTATCTACTGTTAGATGTATCTACTGTTATGTTATATTATGTATCTACTGTTAGATGTATCTACTGTTGGATGTATCTACTGTTGGATGTATCTACTGTTAGATGTATCTACTGTTAGATGTATCTACTGTTGGATGTATCTACTGTTGGATGTATCTACTGTTAGATGTATCTACTGTTAGATGTATCTACTGTTATGTTATATTATGTATCTACTGTTAGATGTATCTACTGTTGGATGTATCTACTGTTGGATGTATCTACTGTTAGATGTATCTACTGTTAGATGTATCTACTGTTGGATGTATCTACTGTTAGATGTATCTACTGTTGGATGTATCTACTGTTGGATGTATCTACTGTTAGATGTATCTACTGTTGGATGTATCTACTGTTGGATGTATCTACTGTTAGATGTATCTACTGTTGGATGTATCTACTGTTAGATGTATCTTCTGTTGGATGTATCTACTGTTAGATGTATCTACTGTTATGTTATATTATGTATCTACTGTTATGTTATATTATGTATCTACTGTTAGATGTATCTACTGTTGGATGTATCTACTGTTGGATGTATCTACTGTTAGATGTATCTACTGTTGGATGTATCTACTGTTAGATGTATCTACTGTTGGATGTATCTACTGTTAGATGTATCTACTGTTGGATGTATCTACTGTTAGATGTATCTACTGTTATGTTATATTATGTATCTACTGTTATGTTATATTATGTATCTACTGTTAGATGTATCTACTGTTAGATGTATCTACTGTTGGATGTATCTACTGTTAGATGTATCTACTGTTATATGTATCTACTGTTATGTTATATTATGTATCTACTGTTAGATGTATCTACTGTTAGATGTATCTACTGTTGGATGTATCTACTGTTAGATGTATCTACTGTTGGATGTATCTACTGTTGGATGTATCTACTGTTGGATGTATCTACTGTTAGATGGATCTACTGTTGGATGCATCTACTGTTAGATGTATCTACTGTTAGATGTATCTACTGTTAGATGTATCTACTGTTGGATGTATCTACTGTTAGATGTATCTACTGTTGGATGTATCTACTGTTAGATGTATCTACTGTTAGATGTATCTACTGTTGGATGTATCTACTGTTAGATGTATCTACTGTTGGATGCATCTACTGTTAGATGTATCTACTGTTGGATGTATCTACTGTTAGATGTATCTACTGTTGGATGTATCTACTGTTGGATGTATCTACTGTTGGATGTATCTACTGTTGGATGTATCTACTGTTAGATGGATCTACTGTTATGTTATAGTATGTATCTACTGTTAGATGGATCTACTGTTATGTTATAGTATGTATCTACTGTTATATGTATCTACTGTTATGTTATATTATGTATCTACTGTTAGATGTATCTACTGTTGGATGTATCTACTGTTGGATGTATCTACTGTTGGATGTATCTACTGTTGGATGTATCTACTGTTGGATGTATCTACTGTTAGATGGATCTACTGTTGGATGCATCTACTGTTAGATGTATCTACTGTTAGATGTATCTACTGTTAGATGTATCTACTGTTGGATGTATCTACTGTTAGATGTATCTACTGTTGGATGTATCTACTGTTAGATGTATCTACTGTTGGATGTATCTACTGTTAGATGTATCTACTGTTGGATGTATCTACTGTTAGATGTATCTACTGTTGGATGCATCTACTGTTAGATGTATATACTGTTGGATGTATCTACTGTTAGATGTATCTACTGTTGGATGTATCTACTGTTAGATGTATCTACTGTTGGATGTATCTACTGTTGGATGTATCTACTGTTAGATGGATCTACTGTTATGTTATAGTATGTATCTACTGTTAGATGGATCTACTGTTGGATGTATCTACTGTTAGATGGATCTACTGTTATGTTATAGTATGTATCTACTGTTAGATGGATCTACTGTTAGATGTATCTACTGTTAGATGCATCTACTGTTAGATGTATCTACTGTTGGATGTATCTACTGTTGGATGTATCTACTGTTGGATGTATCTACTGTTGGATGTATCTACTGTTAGATGTATCTACTGTTAGATGTATCTACTGTTAGATGTATCTACTGTTATGTTATAGTATGTATCTACTGTTAGATGTATCTACTGTTGGATGTATCTACTGTTGGATGTATCTACTGTTAGATGGATCTACTGTTATGTTATAGTATGTATCTACTGTTAGATGTATCTACTGTTGGATGTATCTACTGTTGGATGTATCTACTGTTAGATGGATCTACTGTTATGTTATAGTATGTATCTACTGTTAGATGGATCTACTGTTAGATGGATCTACTGTTATGTTATAGTATGTATCTACTGTTAGATGTATCTACTGTTAGATGTATCTACTGTTAGATGTATCTACTGTTGGATGTATCTACTGTTGGATGTATCTACTGTTGGATGTATCTACTGTTAGATGGATCTACTGTTATGTTATAGTATGTATCTACTGTTAGATGGATCTACTGTTATGTTATAGTATGTATCTACTGTTAGATGGATCTACTGTTAGATGGATCTACTGTTATGTTATAGTATGTATCTACTGTTAGATGGATCTACTGTTAGATGCATCTACTGTTAGATGTATCTACTGTTGGATGTATCTACTGTTGGATGTATCTACTGTTGGATGTATCTACTGTTAGATGTATCTACTGTTAGATGCAGCCGTATCTGACATATAGAGCAAGAAGCGGAATCTCATGATGAACACATGTATTGTGTTCGTTTTCGTTAGTGTGCCGATAGACACATGGAAAAATATAAAGTCGAAACAGCCATGTCGAGGGGCGTGTCAGAAACCTCAGTAACCTGCATGAGTCCGACATTCTCATCCCTCTGTTCACGGTATCTGAAAGATAGCTGGTATCTTTGGAATGATATGGACAAGCTCACCCGCATTTGATTAAAGTTCGATTAAAGATCTCCGGGTCACGCATTAAAAAACTCGTGTTTCTTACAAAGGCTGTGTTTCCTTGAATGTTGACTGTCCGAGTCCCATCCGCAAGAGGTACACGTTTTAGACCAGAATGAAACTTGAATAATGTATGCAATGAGACATTGACCAGTACGGTCACACAGCTAGAACGTTACGTTTGCACGGCAAACAAGGCAGTTCTTAGTCGAAAAACAGCACTTCAGTTGCAAAGTAGTCATGGTACATATATTGTTTGAATAGACATCCGAACGTTGCAACATTTTTCGGAATTGTGAACTAAGCAGTTGTTTGCATTTGTTAACAAAATCTCATTAAAACATAGAGCCCTACATGTCATTTCCCTTAATTGAGGGAAACGGATATAGGCTGAAGTAAAAACTCAACCATAACCAGGAAGTCACATTGATAATGGCGGCAACTGTTTCCTTTTATACAAATCTGACTAATTTCTTGGACGTGATCCGATAACATTTAAACTAAAATGTAAACAAACATCGCACCTTTTGTGACGATTTCGTAAAGATTGACATATCGCTTGCCGCCACCCAGATTATGCTATCTGTGGTCATTCTTTATCCTACTGCTAATATACACGGTGGCCAACGTACGTCATAGTCACGTGATATGTACGCTATGGAACACGGAAAAAGGTAAGCAATATCTGTCGACTCGATTTACTATTTGAATGATATCTCGGGTTATAATGAACCGAATTTATTTCGGTAACTTGCACATTCCCATACTGAGGGTCAACAATCCTCGGCATGTGTTATCTCGGGATAATGTCTAGCCAACCTTTAGATTATATCGATTTAATCATTTTTTCCGGGGGGTATGGAACACGCTATACCTCGAATTATAAACAGAAATGACCAAATATACAATTTTCTACATTTCATGTAGTTTCAAGATCACGAATACATACCTTATCAACTCAAAATGACTTTTACAATTGTTTTTCTTGCAAACTGATGTTTATTTTGCAAGAAAATAGTCAATTGGCGTAATGCTATGGAACACACCAGTATTTCTTATGCTAAGGTACACACATAAAACAGAGAGTTGCAGTTTTCGCAATACATTCTGACTTCGGGATGTATTTTGATTATTTCATACATTGTACATACATAGTTGTTTCCAAATTACAATTCTTTTGAGACATTCGGTATACAAATCACACAGAACATGCTAAATTTTCAGTTAAGTATCGCAGTCAAGTCAGTTTGAATTTGTATTTCCTGTTTCATGTTTTCAGATCGTTCTGTTATCGAACGGTAAGGTCAACGGTCAACAAGTTAGTAGACCGTGAGGATGACGTGCCAGACGAAGGAACGCCTACACCAACTATGCATGTCAGAAAGTATGCTAACAGGAAACGGGTCATAGATAGTATACAGACAAGGTGAGAAGAATAACAATAACTGAATGTATACATTTTAACTAAACTTTATATGATTCAGAAAAATGTCAATGTTTGCTCTATTGTGATTGGATTCTGATTTTTTATTTGTTATTTACCATAAGTGTAACCAATTGAAAACAATGTGGCCATCTTCCATCTTTAACCTGTTGTTATTGTTTGATTATCTGCGATTAATACTTGTTGTTTTATTTGAGATGAAGTACTTATATTAAATAGTTATTAATTGTTTCATAGTAACCACCACTTCGACAGCATAGAACGAAGGCGAATACAAGAGAAACGGAAGGAAGCGGTGATGTCCTTCCAACGAAATGCTGTTGAGAAAGGTTCGTTGGGAGTACGTTATGAAAAATCCAGGAGAAATGATTCCAAACTACTAGTTACAGATCGAATGGGATTAAAGCTATGAGTAGAATATTGGAGAGAAAAGTAAATTTGACATAAGAACAATAACATCAAATAGGCATAAGTATGCTTTATGTGTTGGATAGAGTTAACTGAACAATACATGTAAGATGGGACTCATCCGGGATCTGGAAGTGGTACATTTCGATCAGAGTGTATTAAGAAAATGATCATGTATGGTTATATTATAATTATTATGTGTAATTTAGTTAGATTGAAAATAAATATATATGCATATATAGATCGTGTGTTATATTTGACACTAAATGGTTTAAAACAGTTTCAGTCTGTAACCTATACTTATGTCATCATTACAGCAGCATGAACTGTCGGTGCAGGACCGTATTTATATAATGTACGGGGTTTCATTGGATTTGGATCATTAACCATTCAGGTTCCATAGGACAGTTAAAAACAATTAATCACATTTCAAATTATCACGGACTACTTATATAAATCTCATCATTAAACACATTTGGTGTTAATTGGTAAAAAAGAAAAAGTAAACTTCAAATCGAAATAACTCGAACAAATAAAAAGATTATCTCATCATTGAATACATTTGGTGTGTTAAACATAATTAAACACGTGCGACATAAAACATTTATAACAGCACACCATAAGTGTACATGATTTAAAATAAAACCCTTACATCTCAACCGACATTGTAACAAAAGTATCGAACGCCAAATTAACATATATTCAAATATGTAGTTTTATTCAGATAATTCCAATGGGTCATAAGACCTGTGAGGATACAACAAATACATATAAACTTGACAGCGATAGTGAAATATATATACAACATTATACCAACAATTAACATAATCAGCAGAAAAGTATTCATATTTATAAGGTAACAATTAATACTTTAGCAGTTAATGTTGTTGATAGTTTCCTTTTACCGCAAAATATGCAGAGAAGGTGACTGAACCATCACATTGAATCGCTAATATGTTAATGCACATAGTTATATTAATTTATATATAATGTTAGATTTAACTAGCGTGATAAATGGGAAGCTTCTAACTAGTACACAAATGTATATACATAGCTTGTAATAAACAAATATACACTTATAACGTAAACATGCAACTTTACAATAACATAAAAAACGGCTATTGTAAATGTATTATTTATATACCATTGATTTTCTAATTTCAAAGGCTTTATATATAAAGACGCTAAGATTTTGTTGTGTCTTTTTGTTTTCGCATTTGAAAAGTTCTAAAAATTTGATCATGTTAGGTCTTTTCCAAAAATATTTACTTATGTAATGGTTTCTTATTTCATTAAACATGCAACATTCAATAACAAAGTGATATTCGTCTTCAAGTGTATTGCAGACGACGCATATTCTTTCATTTATTGGTTTACTGACTAGTTTTTGCCATCTTCCAGCTTCTATTTCAAGGGTATGAGAGGACACACGTAACTTTGACATTGCCTGTCTAAACTTTGGTATGTTTACGAGTTTTAGATATGGCTTAAGATCAAAATTATAATCAACAATCAGTTTATAAAAATTTGCCCTACTAGAATTCTCTAACCTAGAATGCCAATTTTGAATGAAATTATCATTTATTCTTTGTTTTATACAGTATAAAAACAATTCCTTATTGCCAACCCCTTGAAATAACCATGCATGATAAAAACCAAGTGATTCTAACAAGTTTTTTAACAATTTTACCCAATTCTTTTTATTTGGATATATCTCAGCATCCACCATCATCATATTGTAAACATGGCGTATATACTTATTTTCATTAACGTTCAATATTTTCAGCCAATACTTAATTATTTTAATATATCTCTGCGTTACAAGACTCGTTCTTCCTAATTCGCCATAAATAAAATCGTTTTGTGTTGATCGTTTTACCTGTAATACTCGTTTGCAAAATTGTGTATGCACTCGTTCAATATTTAATGCTGTTACAAATCCCCAAACTTCAGAGCCATAATTTAGAATAGGAACAATAAGTTTTTCGAACAAATCAAGTTTGTGCTGTACAGTGATATCTGTAAATTTGTATAGATATCTATTTAGTTTAAATATTGCTTTTTGAGCCTGACCAGCTAATGTACATTGTGTTTCATGGAAAGATCCATGTATACATACCTATCTTATATCTTAACTTGGCGATGTATAACTAAGAGCTGAGCAATTGACAGCTAGTACAATTAAATCTCTGATAACAAAAAACAAATGAAATTACACACTCTAGACAAAGTAAAAACATGTATAACAATTCAACAAGAAAACAAAACTACGTAAGATATTAATTCAATTTATACACCCGTTGTATAAAAGAGTTGCGTATTACTTGGCGTGTAATGGATATTATGAAAGTTATATAAGTAATAGTTCAGTTTAAGGTAGTTTGGTGGATTTTCATCCTGCATGTACCTGCGACTGTACGTCCTTTTGCATACTGGGCACTTGAACCCTGAGACTGGTGAGTTTGCTTGTGTATCTTCAAACTATGTTGGCTTATAAAGGACGTTTGGCATATGTAAATTATTATCAGTTTACGAGTTCTTCCAAATGTAACTTCATTTGTGATTTACCTGACCTGTGTGCATTGATTCATGCCTTTACTTTCAACATTCAGACCGCATACTTTAATTTACCGGCTTCCCTTCTTTCATGTCGGTTGAGATCTGCTTGTAAAGCGAACGATTTCCCGCACTTTATACATACGTATAATTTTGTAGCATTGTGTTGATGGCACATATTGCGCTGGAATAAAACTGTTTTTTGACAACACATGTATGGTGCTGAGTCACAATGCCTGAGTTCATGTTGGCGTAAAGTACTTTTATCTCCATACAACTTTCCGCATACTCGGCAGAGTACTGAATCCATAATGTAACTGAAAAAATCCAGAAGTATACCGTAACTAAGGACAAAATAACTATAACTAGTTAAACCCTTTCTCATTGCATTTCATTACCTGAAAAGCGTAAATGGCGTAAAGTAAACAAGGAAAGTAACTATATTTAACTATCTAGATTCATTGTATCCTCTCCATGTTTGTCTTTACTGTATATAGTGAGGTGATCGTTATATAGCGAAAGCCATTTGTCATTATACTCAGTCATAATTATATGTATGTGTGTCCTTGTATTATAGAAGTTATATAAGTTATAGAACAAAACGTGAACAAGGACCTGACTTATCCCACGTGTTCGAAAAATCATAAAATAAAAAGGAAATGTGTTATTTTGTTGTGAATAACAGATTTTGTAACATCTCGAAGCACTTCTCGATGAAATGAAATATGTTATTCACTCCGAAACAACAAATATCCTCTATGTATGACACCAGAATGACGCAGAATTATGGACGGCACATCGAAAAATCATAAAAAAAAACCACTTTTTGGGAGGGCCAAACATACTTTGCACCCGCCAGTCAGTATGGGGTAGGGCTATTCTATCCCCTGTCCGAGGACCTGCCTTGTATTGCCATGTGCTTATGATTATTTAAAATAAAGTTTTTGTTAAACATCCGATATGATAGTAAATCAAAAATTAAGTTTAAATAGAAAATATGATTAAAAATAAAAGTTAGGGTAGTTCCGAGATTTACTGTTTTTTAAATGAACGCGTTTATTAAAATGTGAAATGACGTCTATCCTTTCGTTTTAAAACAATAGAAACTACAGATGTATGAAATAATCAAAATGAATATATCCCGAAGTCAGAATGTATTGCGAAAACTGCAACTCTCTGTGTCATGTGTGTACCTTAGCATAATAAATACTTGTGTGTTCCATAGCATTACGCCAATTGACTATTTCCCTGCAAAATAAACATCAGTTTGCAAGAAAAACAATTGTAAAAGTCATTTGAGTTGATAAGGTATGTATTCGTGATCTTGAAACTATACGAAATGTAGAAAATCGTATAGTTGGTCATTTCTGTTTATAATTCGAAGTATAGCGTGTTCCATACCCCCCGGAAAAAATGATTAAATCGATATAATCTAAAGGTTGGCTAGAAATTATCCCGAGATAACACATGCCGAGGATTGTTGACCCTCAGTAGTGGAATGTGCAAGTTACCGAAATAAATTCGGTTCATTATGACCCGAGATATCATTCAAATAGTTAATCGAGTCGACAGATATTGTTTACCTTTTTCCGTGTTCCATAGCGTACATACCACGTGACTATGACGTACGTTGCCCACCGTGATATAAATAAAGGTGAAGACATGTGTGAACGAACCTGGCTGTGTTTTGGGATTTACATTCGTCCTTCGTCATATCTCACGAGTCATATCGTTATCGTGTTTTGTATTTACAGTTTCCAGTATTTACAGTTTATTCCTAAGCTCTGTTCTTATTCCTACAGCACAATGGCCAAGGGTTTCTCAACTTAAATCAACACTACCATTTTATATGTATCGAAGTTGTATAAGCTTCACCTCGTACCACTATTCCAAAGTATTCGCGCTTTGTTTCGTTTGTGACTCCCATCTGCTGTCCCAGTTTAAATGTTACTCCGCAAAATATAGGAAAACGATTATTTTTTGGCCTATCCATTGGTTTCGATAAATGATTAAATATCTTATGAATCTATGAGCTGAGGTTCCCTGACTTTTTTTTTTCTACTAATACAATGTACCTTTATCACGTCGGATTGATTGCTTCTATGTCTATTGCGGATTCGAATCTCACTGGGAGATAGACTTCTAAGTGAGAAAGTGTACCTACCATTGAGTCATGAATCCATTTCTTTGATATATGTAGGTATCTGAAACGACCACTTCCGCGCTTTCCTGGAGTTGTCTCTGAAGACATCACGAATTGCCTGCATAAACAACGGTCGTGTTTCAATCAAATAAATCTTAAATATTACGCATGGATGCATAAAACTCACCAACGAGAAGAATAACACGCCGATCTAGCCATTGTTTGTAAACACTGCAGTTTTTGGGTGATATGTTGGTAAATACTCCGCTCTCATCTGAAATCTCGTTCCTTATTTGGAAACTTTTCCCCGCCCAACTCACATACGTGACCATTTCCGGTTATCGTGTTTGACTGTTATAAATGTGTATGTGTCAGTTGTAGTCATGAGTTAGGCGGGGTTAAGTTTCTAAATACAGAACAAGATATCCTACGAGAGCGAGATATTTTGAAAGACACAGAACATGTCTGAAATTAATCTGCGGGTTACAAAATCAGACTAGATCGGCGTGATAATCTTCTCTTTGGTTTATGAATGTACATGTGGTATTTAAGGTTACTTCAATTTAAATACTGCGGTTGTTTATGTAGGCATGTCTTCAGAAACATTGCCGGCAAAGTGCGGATGGGGCCGTTCCGTGTCCCTACCATGTTTCAAAGCAATGGATTCATGGCTCTATGAGGCGTGGCGCAGTCGGTAGCGCGGCGGATTTGTAACCGGAGGCCCCGGGTTCAATCCTCCGTGGTGCCACTGAGTTCCGTCGGTGTGTTCTTGGGCAAGACACTTTACCTTAGCCTCGTCCGTCGGATGGGGACGTAAACCGGGCGGTCCCGTGTATTGGTCTGTCCTCCGAGCACGTTAAAGAACCATAGGAATCTATTCGATAATAAGAGTAGGGCAGGTTCCCGGATTCCTATGTATCCTTCCCCTCTCTCTGGGGCGGCTCTAAATAACCTATACTGTGTTGATGAGCTGTTAAACAACATTCAATTCAATTCAATTCAATTCATGGGTCTATGGTAGGTACACACTACCGTAAGAGCCATGATTCCCACGGCTACTCCAGATGCTGCCGTTTTAGTATGTATAAAGTCAAGTTGTCAACTTGTCAAGCATTCTATATGTTATAGTATCATAACAAGTACTGTGTTTCATGCGATTGTTTTGTCGGTATATTTATCAATACTGTCCCGTATTCAAAATAATTAAAAGATACAATTTAAAAACTAAAATTTGGTACATAAATAAATTATTATAAGCACAGAACTAGTGGCTTAACATAGAACTTTCTAATGAACTCCCCCATATACACACATATATTTTATTTACCCAGCGCAAACGAAGTTTAGAGGGCATAAGGAGTGTGATGGGTGGGGTTGGGGGAGGTATACTAGTTTCATGCTGTCCTCTTGTCCTCTCTGTAACTATTTTCCCTCTGAAGCAAATCTCATGAAACGTCATTGGTGGACTGCCTGTGGTAAGAAGATGCCATCTATAATTTAGAGGTCAGTAGGTCAGTGGTCAAGGTCCCCGTGTCCCGATCAAGGAAATCCTTGCACGCCCTGTAACTTTTAATCTAAAGAAACGTTTGAAGCAAATCGCATGAAACTTCATTGGTGGACTGCGTATGCTAAGCAGATAGTTTCTATTGATTTTAAGGTCAATAAATTAAAGGTCACGGTCACCGTGACCCGATCATGAAAATCATTGCCGCTCTGTAACTCCTCTTACCCTGAATCAAGTATAATGCAATATGTGTTACATACATTGTCCAATCAGAAAACATGTTACATCAGACATATACATCATGGATGGACTGTCTGTGGTAAGAAATTGACTCCTATTGATTTTGAGGTCAGTAGAATAATGGTCAAGGTCACCGTGATCCAATCAAAAAGATCCTTGTCCGATCTGGACAACTCCTTTTTTTCCTGAATCAAGTATAATGCAATATCATGGGTGGACTCCTTATGGTAATAACATGACCCCTATTACTTTAAGGTCAGAAGGGCAAAGGTCAAGGTCACCGTGACTCGATAATGCAAATCCTTGTCAGCTATGTAACTCTTTCCCCTAAAGCAACTCTCAAGCAACTTTAAGGGTGGACTGTATGTGATACGAGAAATATCTCTATTAGTTTGAGGTCAGTAGGTAAAATGTCAAGGTCACCTTGACCCGATCATGAAAATCATTTTTGCTCTGTTACTCATCTATCCATGAAGTAACTCTCATGAAACGTCATGGGTTGACTGTCTGTGGTAAATTAATGACCTCTATTGATTTTGGGGTCAGTATGTCAAATATCATGGTCATCGTGACCCGATAACGAACATCCTTCACCGCTGTTACTCCTCCCCCATGCAGCAAAGTTCATGAAACCTCATGGGTGGAATTCTCTTGATGAGAGGATAACCATATTTAATTGTTTGGCCACTAGGATAAAATATATAGTAAGAAATTCAGAGACATATTTGAGACAAAAATATATTCGCCGTTGATGATTTATCTTGACCCAAACATTAGGTAGCGGGGTATATTAGTCGCCCCCTCCTAAGGCGACAGCTCGAGCTATAGGAGGTTGAATAGTGCGTAATGGTAATAATAAAAAATGTCGCTTTGAGGATAATGCGGACAATACAAATATACCACGAGAGGGTAATTTGTTATTTTGTAAACGTGTAAGTAAGTAAAACTAATAACTGCTCACACACACACACACACACACACACACACAACTGCAAGTATGATTTGAATAAAGCAAATACACTCAAGTGATATGAAAACGCAACACGGGAATTTCCGCTATATATTGTATGTACAATATGCTGCTTTTAATCGAATGGTACATGGCTACGTAAGACCTTTCCTTTTGGAAAAAATACTAAAACAACAAATAATACAGCAAATAGTATTCCTGCAATGTTTCATTATTCACAGAGTACGCGTTTGGCTCAATCATGTGAGCAAACTTAGGATGCAAAATTTTGCAAACTATTTACGTTAAATACAGTACTGAACTAGCTCAATTTTTCGAAGAGCAACTTCAACATTGATGAAGTTCTTGTTACAAAGTGAAGTGTGATTAAAACGTCTACAACATCACAGTTGTGTCCTTTCTCTAGTTAACTGCAACTTTTTTTTTAAAAAACATCTTGGGATTTCTTTGGAATATTATGTGCAATTAAGTGTGCAGTATATACAATATATAGCGGAAATTCCCGTGTTGCGTTTTCATATCACTTGAGTGTACTATCTTAATTTCATATGGTTACTTCACCATTGGATTACACTGTATGAACACTATCGAACTCCATTTGCTGATAACAAATGTTATCTAAACATTGATAAAAGCAACATTCAACTGATTCACTTTAAAATATTTTGTCAAAACGGTCTTCAGGTTATCAAAATGGAATCACGCCACGACGTCATTTATAGTTTATTTGTTAAAGATTGAGGATCGAACACGATTCTAAGGTATTTTGGTCGAACCGCGGTCCACCCAAATTTTATCAAAGGGAAATTAATGAACTATAAATGTACGACAAAAAACGACAACTTTACTAAGTACTGCAACGTGTTAAATTTTAAATATACGCGTGTAATGTTAAAGTTTACAAGCCTTACATAACAAACGAATATACAAACGATGAAAATGGACGTGAAAACAGTTTGGACTATATTATATGTGTTTTTCTTCACACAGGTGAGTTATTATTCATTTTAGTATCATCTTCACATGTAGCTTAGTTAACAGGTTTGGGCTTCAGCTGAAACATGTTATACATGTATGGCTTTAAAAGGAGTAGATCAGACGTATCGTGGCGTTCTAGGGGTCCGACTTAAAATTGACAAATAATGACATTTTATATTCTTAAGAGCCAAAACATGATGCATTAACCTGAAGTGGCCCCTTTTTTCAATGAAAGTCATTCTGCTTAGTAATATGTGATATCAGGGTTAAATATTACGCACCAGGTTTAATTTGAGTATTTTTAGCCTGAATTCATTCAAAATGTATGGTGAATTAAAACATTTAAACCAAAAAAACGCGGTTCCAACACAATATTTAGATTGATATGAGATTTGTATCGTGAACTGCAACATCGTTAAGACGTAAGATGTTTCTAGATGTACCACCTTTAAATAAAATAGAGATAATCCACGCCTGCAAATGTGTTATTGGATTGAACAATTAAAATTACGTTTTGCAAATACTATACATAGACAATTGTACGATATATAAAAAATATATGCAAGCATTCTCATATGATAATCCTATGATTCTCATATGATTCTCATATGATAATCCTATGATTCTCATATCATTCCTGTATAAAAGGAGCAACATATAGTTCTCGTATGAAACGCTTCGTATGATATTTATATATTAGGATGAGAATAAATTATTAAAGTTTCGTTTTTAAAAAACACGCATTTTTATACAACTTTCATGAGAAAAATATTTGTCAACGTTTATATGATTCTCCTATGATACTTGTGTTCTTATATGACAGGTTTTGTACTGATCTTTTTTTATATATAAGGATCATAATTATAATAGGTTCACAGTAGATTCATATAATAATCATAGTAGATTTATATACTAATCATAAATTATGATACTCAGGGCCTCCCCTGGGTTTTGTTTTTCTTTCGCAACCACTTTCGCCAAATGAAAAAAACTTTCGCCAAATGAAAAAAAAAGGAGCCAAATTTGAGAAATAAGAGCCAAAGTTGGAGCCATTTTTTGATACAATAACGAAGACTTAAAGCCATTTTCAGAATAAACGGCATATATGCATTGATTCATTTAGGATCTCTTGTTTTTATAAAAGACTTTATTTATACCAACATTAATACAAGTAATACTTTAATAATAATATAAATCAATAGTTTAATGAAAGATGATAACTATAATCATAGCAGTATTATCTTAAATTAGCTATTACAAGTATTATTTGTATTAATGTTTATATAACTAACATCTTTTAACATTCTCGACTACATGTAGGTCCTTAAACAGATTATGATAAATTCAGTATCAAAGTAAAAATAACAATTTTGTTTTATGATATCATTTAATATTATTAACAATGATTTTTTTAATTGCAAGAAAAGAAACAACAACTATTCTTATAATCTTACAATACACTTGCAATATAGTTCAGGTGACACAGTTGTAGATCATTTCATCTCTGAGTTCATATTACAACACAGTCACTTTTCACCTACAATTGCATGACGTGGTTTAGTTCTGGAACCAACGAACTGGCAAGATTGTGCTGGGCCGCAAAGTACACATTAACCATGGCAGCAGTCACGGCTGCTTCGCTTTTGGAAAGGGCTGCTTGGCGGGCCACATCCATGTTGACACTCATTTTAGCAGCACTGGCTACCTTCATGTGGTCTGAATTTAGAATGAAAAATATATAAGTTTAAAATTATATAAAAAAATAAAATATTTCAATTTAGACTATATTTATCATCATGTGGTCTGAATTTAGAATGAGTGTACACCCAGAAGTGAAAACGTTAGAAAGTTGTGCTTTAATACAAAAGTCACAGTTTTGGATCATAGCGTAGCCAAGAATTTCCATTTTTCCCACGAATCCTTAAAATTTCTAACAGGTGAGTTCTGAAATTTGGCAAATTTAGAAGGTGGAGTCAAACAAGAATCTAAATCTAGCGGACGTTTACAAGCCATTTTTGCAATTGTCAATGTTTTACATCTTGGCATAGCTTATATAGGAAACATACGTCGAGGGTAATTAAATCAATTATGGCCATTGTTCTGATCATCTTTTGTTACAATATTATATATTTCTAAAAATAATAAGTAATAACTTACGATTTCTTTAACTTTCAACACCCGACGAAGTTTGCCACACACAAAAACAAACATCAACCATAGTTTCATTTTCGTTGTTTGATCGTCCGCCGATGTTTGTATAAGTGCATAAAACCCGATATCAAGCTGTGTTGTCTTAATCCTATTATTACTTAATTGCATCAATTATCTTCTCGGAGAGTGTCAGAAAGTTTGTTTACAACATGTTATTTTCAAGCATCAGTGATTCACAATGTACACGCGTGATCAATCGACTGGTTGTGATAATTTTATCGGTTTTTGTATGAAGCCAGCGAACGTTATTCTTGTAGTTTAGTGAACCAGTCCATTTTCAATTACTATTTCGCTCGTATCCGCTTACAGCATTGACAATATGTAAATATCGGCTTTTATTTTTTTTCGCAAATAATTTTCGCAAAAGCTTAAAAAAGATCGCAACTTTTGCTGTTCTTTCGCCATTTGCGACATTAGCGAATCACAGCGGAGGCCCAGATACTTATATGTGGGAAATTGGTAGTGATACTGTTCTGCAATTTATAAATTACCAGACATTGCAATAAAACTACCTTGTAGGCCGGTGAAATTGCCTTTGATGAATGCATAGCATCAAATCGCTTAATTCAGGATAAACACAGGGACGGCGCTACCTTTGATAAATGGAATTTAGAGTACGGACATGGTCACTAAGTACACCATACTACAAAACAGATAGAGTCTGCCGCAGATAGTTGGTTGTTTTGGTGTTTAAATAAACCAGCTGGCTGAGACCAGACTCTATGCAATAGATACAGTATGGTCTCATCGTGTTGGTTGATTTAAACCTGGAGATCGAGGTGTTTAAACCAACCAGTGAGATGAGACCATGCTCTATTTGTTTTGTAGCATATCTATTTCAACTGTCTGCCATACATTAACTTCCAATAACTGGTAGTTAGAGTACGCCATTTATTCTGACAGATGTTATTTTCCATTAAACGATTTACACCTGTGCAAATACAAAAGAAATTTCAGTGACCATGCTAACCAATAATCATAAGGTCCAATGTTCCAAATTTCAGCAATCTTTAAAGGTAATTTGCATTGCATTTTATGTTGTTGTTGAATGTTGTATAACGGCTCATCAACACAGTATAGGTTATTTAGAGCCGCCCCAGAGGGAGGGGAAGGATACATAGGAATCCGGGAACCGTGCCCTACTCTTATTATCGAATAGATTCCTATGGTTCTTTAACGTGCTCGGAGGATAGACCGATACACGGGACCGCCCGGTTTACGTCCCCATCCGACGGACGGGGCTAAGGGACATTGCATTTTATATAGAACAACGAAGGATGATAACAGCTGGTTTAGCACTTCTAAAGGTTGCAGTTACTAACAAAAGGTTAATTCCACACAAACAACTGTAATTACAACATGTGTAACGTACAGAAGCGAACATAGCTGATTCTTGGAAGCGCGCTACATCAATCATATAGAGCTTAAAGTGGCACGCGGCAATCTTGATTTGTTAAAACTCGCGGCGTCCCATTGTTCTACTTAACCTAAATATTTGCAATATTTATTTGAATAGTTCAAAGCAAATTGTATTGCATATTAAGAATTGCTGGCTATATGGCAACAATAATATAGTTAAACATATGGTTGAATAACGAAGAACAATTGAAAAATCTAAATGTTATTATCTTTTAATTTAATATACACTACTCAACTTTTATAATCGATCACTTCATATTTTCATTTGAAATTTTAACTGGCGTCGTTTATCAAATATCGCTAGCGATTTATAAAACTTAATCTGCCTTGATTGGACTAAAACCTTGTTGATAAACTGAATAAAATATTGGTAGGTGTTTCGGTGATTTCCAGTTTTTAGTATTCGTGTTATTTTCAAAAAACCTGGGCGACCGATTATAAAAGTTGGGTAGTGTATATGCAGGCAGATTAAAAAAAACACAACAACACTTTATGATACTTGATAAATAAATAGGGATGTTTTTAATTTTTGATAACTACTTCAAAAATTACCGCGTGGAAATTAACCCAATACCAGTCTGGCACGCTTCTCCTTTAACATCTCATTTCAGGATCAAAGTTATCAACCACTATTGCGTTTTATCGTAGGCAATAAAGCGAAACATATCTAAATAAGAAAACTATGGTATTTTTCTCATCCTGTTGCATCAACATTTATATAGTGACTATATACTTTTATATGGATATTGTTTATCTGGAATATAACGTGGTTTAACTAATAAATACTATTAAGGGTATCCCTTTAATTTAGATAAACTGCCTAAAACATGTGAGAAACTTTATAAAATGAACTGTTGTTATTTCAGGTAACACTATTCGCCGTTTCATCAACCTCACCCTCAGCTGTTACAACCAATGGAGCACTTGTTACTGCAAGTAACACAACTACAGTAATTTCAAAAAACACAACGGGGGCCCCTATAACATCTAGAAGTGCTATAACCACAAATTCAACACCTACAACACGAATAACCACCACACCAGAATTATCAACAATCACTCCGTCTTCAACAGTCGACAAAACCACAAGGAATGCCAATAAATCCTCCACTTCAAATTCACCAATCCCACAAACAGCATCCACTTTATCACCACCAGTACCAACAACAAACCAAACAACAACCACAACAGCAGCAACAACAGCGACAACGACAACAGCAGCAACAACAACGGCAGCAGCAACAACAATAATACAGACATCGTATATGAAACCATCGTCTACATCAAGTATTAATGGAGCAAGTAAAACAGCGTCATCATCCTCTGAAAGTTCTGAAGTATCAACCACAATGCCATCCGCATCAAGCGTTACTGTTGTTTTAAATGTATCAACCTCTCTTGGTTCCTCCTCCACCGGTTCAACGCCTGCTAAAACTACAATAGTATCATCTTTGGTAACGAATATTTCGACTGCGACGCATCCAATTTCAACAATTCCTTCAAACACTACTGCCGAAAGCACGCCAACTCTAGGTGTTACACAGCAGTCTACAATAGCTACTGGATCACCAGGAAAAACGGATTCATCTAGTACTATAGCACAGTTGACCACTTCAGGGGAAGTAACTACCTCGCCCAAAGCAACAAGTACTATTGCACAGGCGAACACTTCAGAGGAGGTAACTACCTCGCCTAAATCAACAGCTACTGAAAGTAATAAGAGTTCTGCCCCTTATGACAGAGAGCTTGCTATAATATTTGGGACTGCTTGTGGACTAATGTTGGTTGTTATTATTGCGTTATGCGTACAGAAACATCGCAAAAAGAAAAATCAAGAAAACTTTATGGTCGGAGGCGGTGATATAAAGATCGAAACATCCAAGTTTTAATTGTCTATGTGTCTATATGTGCATTTATTATTTCATACATCGTACACATCATATTTGGAGACATATTTAAAAAAAAAAGTAAACGAACATTAGCGGATTTGCTTGTGTGTGTTCGCGCGCCCGCTGGACTATGAGTGGATGGGTGTGTGTTCACGCGCCCGCTGGACTATGAGTGGATGGGTGAGTTTTCCACATTTAAAAAAAGATCTATGTAAATGACATACATTTTAGTTCTAGTTTACACGATACATCCTCAAACATTAAACAATGACAGAACACATCATGGAAGAGTATGCAAGAAAAGGCATATATCGTCCGTTTAATGGTCTTTAATGCCGTTTAAAGGTTCCTCTATCGCGTCACCATTTTACAACATGTGCGACCATTAAAGGATAATTAATCCTACAATCTATAGCCGTCTATATATTATCATGTCGTTTTTATTATTGTGTGAATGTGTTATATTCATAAAGCCTTGTTTTATTATTCTGGGTTGCTTAGCATTAAGTTACTATTGTTTGCCGATGTTAATGTTGTTACCTAAAACAAATGCACCATATTATACGTGTAACTGTATAGTGCGATATAAAGACACATTGTCGGAGTACATTGAATACACCTAAAGTGTGTTGTATTAAAATTTCAATTTGAAAATAACATGTTTTTACGTTTTCCATCGATTGAGGATTTGCGAAAACGATTTTGAATTGTTTAAATGTTCAAAATAATATGTGAACGAAACTTACACGAACTCAACAGTGATGACATACAAGGCTACATTGCATTATTATGTATAGAATAGTAACGAGTAGTAACGAATCGCTTTCTGTTTAATTCTATTTTCTCAGCTGATGTATTTTAGATTATTTTAAGATTGTCCAGGCCTTAAGATATATCATCAAGCATACATTTCTGCAGCAGTAAAATGATTTGGTGCATTTTTCCATGAGAACTATATCACTAAGTGTAACACCTCTCATCAAAAGCAATTCTTTACTGACCAAATGAACTGTGTTTTTGAAATGAAAAAATCATACTAGATCACAAGAGTATTTTGGCCCCCATAATATTCAAAATGCAAAAATAAATAGTTTACTTTAATTTAATGTGCATGTTAAAGTAATGGATTATATTCTATCTTCAATAGATATGTTTAATTGTTTTATTTATCTAGAAGAATTAACTTGGGTCTCAAAAATTGGCACTTTTGGTACTTTTGTCATATTTTGCAGATTTTGGGCGTTTCTAGGCACGTTTTTGATCCCAAATATATAGAGCGCAACCCCGAGCACACACAGTTTTTAGGCTGATGATGTGCCTCTATTATATATTTGTTATGACAAAATACCAACTGTGCTCGAGGGTGCGCTCTGTATTTCCAGGACAAAACATTGACAGAAAACTGCCGAAACTGAACAAAAAATGTATTTTTTAAAAAGGGCTTTGTTTGTGAGTCTCCTAAAGTCATTAAGAGCTTTCAAAATTACCTTTATTATGTTTTAATAATGATTTGGTCCATTCGTAGCTAAAATAAATATTCAAACTTAGTGATTTAAACACTTCAATATTGGGGGCCAATGTTGCCCCTTATCATACCTAGTCCTTTTAGAGACAATATATACTCAAAATGTAATCATTAAATAAGTTAACTTGTCAATGTTTGGCACTTCTAGGGATTCAAACAAATGAAATCATGTAAATATTGGTGCAAAAAACCTGTTTTGAAGTATTTTTTACTTATTAAAAAGATCACAGTTACAGGACAATAATTTAAGAAATTCTGCTATCACACATGTCAACAAAAAGAGAAATCTAAATCAGAAATTAAACAGTCGCTTTCCTTTCATTTCAAATTTAGACATTTTACCCCAGTGATTCTATTCACCCTAACCAATGTAGTGTAATAATAATATAATTTACATTATTATACCTCACTGCCAACACTACATGTAAAATCCCCATACTCTGCCGGTTGATATTTCGCGCTATCATCCTCAACGTGTCATAATAATAATAGTAATAATAAATGCTTTATTTAATGATGGTAACTCGATCAATTTACAACAACTGTTCTCCCTTGAGGAACAGAACAGAACAGAACAGACAGTTTATTAAGACTTATACGTAAGTACATCGTCTAAATACATGTATGTATAAATAAATTCATGTCACGTATCCAAGCATACACTATATTTTCTATATATTTTTAACATAGTTAATAGAAATGTATTAACAAAGGCAGTAAGGAAAATCAGCATAACTAATTACATTAGGTCTCAATATTAATAATTGAATTCCGTATAGCTAAAGCTTCTTTTATATATTTACAAATGTTCGTAATCTCATTCTTATCAGATGAAGTCAGTAAATTGTGAAACTTAAATACAGATTGGATTAACATAGTAAAAACGTTTAATATACTTGTTTCTTAGTTGAAGATAACATCGACAGATACATATAAAATGGTATTCATCCTCTACGTCCCTATCATTACAACCTAAACAATAGCGTTCATTACGAGGTATATTATTACGTGAGTATCTTCCTGTTTGTATTCTCAAAGGGTGTACAGAAAACCTCAATTTCACAAGTATAAACGTAGACTTCTGGGTACTATATCTAAATATCGTTCATATTCAAAAGAGGTTTTAAACGCTCTATACATATTCAAAACAGAACTGTTATTAACACTTCCATACCATTCTTGTTTAATTGTATCTATTATTCTACACTTAAATTCACTAATAAATGCGTTAACATGTAATGTATTAGGATTTAAAATACATATGCAAAACCATAGTCATTTAACAGCTTTTTTACATTAGAAACTTAGTTTGTATAACCTTTATTACAGTCATCAATAGCCTGGTTATACACAGTTTTCATTATTATGTTATTACTGTTGTGAATTTTAAACCAGTATTTTACAATCCTTACATATCTGTTGATATATAAAGGGTATCTCCCCAATTCTCCATATACAGCAGCATTGCATGTGTTTATTTTAACCTGTAACAATCTTTTACAAAATGTTAAATGTATGCGTTCTACTTCTTTGGATTTGGTGAAACCCCATACTTCAGATGCATAACTTAATATTGAACCAACAAATGCATCAAACAACTGACATAATATTTTAGGCTTTAGATCATATTCTTTGCATTTATATAGTAAAGTATTCATAGCCTTAAGGGCTTTTCCAAACAAATGCTCTTGGTTCAATGTAAAACTCCCAGTATAACTTATTACAGTGCCTAAATAATTAAAATTATCTACTACTTTAATATTATGGCCATTATAGGTCCAAGTCTCATCATGTCGTATTCTACCCCTCTTACGAAATACCATAATTTAGTTTTGGAAGTATTAACTTTTAGGCCCCATGCATTGCAGTATAAATAAAGATTGTCCAAATGATTTTGTACTTCTTCGGGTGATTTGCCTAAAATGGCCATACCATCTGCAAATAACAACAGGATCAACACAATATCGTCTATATTTAAACCAGAGTTAATACTATTATGTAAATAAAGCTCTAAGTCCTCTATAAACAGAGAAAAAGCATCGGGGACATTACCTCCCCTTGGCGTAAGCCAACAGCATAACTAAAGTAATCCGAGTAAGATGTACATGATTTCACACAAGATTTAACATTTTCATACATATCTTTGACTAATCTAAGTAATTTACCTTGTATACCAGATTTGTAAAGTTTCAGCCACAATGCATTACGATAAATACTATCAAAACATTTAAGCAAATCGACATATATAACGTATATACGTTTGTTTTCATTTATGTAATTTTGCACAATAGACATTAGAATATATATTGCGTCAACAGTTGAACAACCTTTCCGAAATCCGAATTGCGCATCCGAAATAGTAGCGATATCTTCACAAAATGACTCGATGCGCTTATTTAAAATCGTGGTAAATAATTTTGAAAAACAACTAACACGTGTAATCCCTCTGTAGTTATTAACATCATTAACAGAGCCCTTTTTATGCAGAGGGATAATGACGCCCTCTGTCCACTTTTCTGGAAAGAAACTTGATACTAAAATACTATTAAATATATCACATAAATGACTAGATAATATATCAACACATTCAATAAAGTATTCATTTAATATACAATCGCTACCAGCCGACTTACTACGTTTTAAATGTTTAATTGCACTATGTACTTCACTAACATAAATAGGCAGGTCCAACTCTGGAAATGATGAATTATCTACATTAAAGTCATGACTGAACAAAATTGCTCTGCTTCATTATTATTACAATCAAATGTATTGTTGCTAAGATTTTCGAAAAAAACTTTAAAATCATCTAAGGAAATATTGTGACTATTTACTTTATTCTTTGATTTGAAAAAGTTCCAAAACTCTCTCGGCTTATTCCTTCTTAAATTTTCAATTTCTTTCATTTTCTGACGGTATGAACACTGCTTCTTTTTATGGATTAGGTCTTTGTAATATTTCTTTCGTGAACATAGGGTAATCATATTTATATCAGATTTGTTTAAAATAAAACTACGTAAAGCCTCTTGGTATAATTGTCGTGCATTATTACAGTTATTATCAAACCAGTCAGCATTTTTCATGCAACTGTCAACATCAAACAATGGTTTATTATTATAACTACACGTTTTGACAAATAATGGATCCGCAACACTGTGTATGGTAGTTGTAAATACATTTAAAACATTATTTATTGAGATTCTATTTGTACAATCTATATTATTAACAATATCGTTGAACACAGGTAATTTTGTAATAATCCCTGCACGAAAATGTTCACGTAGCGTATTATTCCATTTATACTTAACATCAGTGTATGTCTCGTAAATGGGTGAGAAGTTATTACAATATAATGAAAAAAGTAACGGTGCATGATCACTCCATTCATTGAAATTGCCTATAGTAAAATTAGATATCAATGAGAAGTTACATTCATTGGTCAACAAGTAGTCAATGACGGAAGTGCCGTTATGTGAGTAAAAAGTGTGTTTACAGCTGTCACCTATTCTACCATTTACGATGCGTAAACAAGTTGACTTGCATAGATCAAGCAATTTAATCCCATGGCTATTATGAACCTTATCCACAGAGGCCCTAACCGAGGCATAGTCTGGAACATAGTCTATATCATCATATACAGTATTTATCTTATCATTTACAATAAAATCACATTTATTTCCAACCCTGCTATTTAGGTCTCCGGCAATGTATATCTTACCAAAATCAGAAAAATATGTAATATCATTTTCTAAGATTTCAAAAAGGTCTACATTTAATGTATTATATACAGGAGATTCAGCTCCCCATATATAGCTTGCACATATATACACATCCTCCGCAGTATTAAATAAATTATGGTCTAATTTTAACCAAATAATTGTATCGTAATGATTTTTAACAATTTGAATACCGTTTTGCAAATGATCTTTGAAATAAATAACAATACCACCGCTGCTTCTACGGGCGTTTCTGTGCTGAAATTTTCTATAGTAATTGTAAGAAATGTAACCGTTTAAATTAATGTTACTAGATAAATTCGTCCATGTTTCATATAAAAGGCAAATATCATGAGAGCTTAAAATATCAACAAAATCAGAACAATTCTTTTTACAATCTGTTAATCCGTGCACGTTCCACGACAGGATAGATACCTCACCGCCGTCGTGCCCCTACGCTCTCACTGCGGTCCCGTCGACGTAGAGAGCATCGTAGGCCAGGTACGCTCTCTTTCCCTGCCGCCTGGCCTCCTTCATCTTCGGTACCAGCTTCCGCCTCTTCTGAACAACATCTTGAGGGAATTGCTCAAAAACTCGATAAACTGTCCCATTAAGTTCTTTCCACAGTTTTCGCACCATTTCCCTGTCCTTAAAGTAGGTACATTTAGCCACAATCTTCCTTACTTTGCCAGCTACCGGCGCGCCTGGTGACCGATGCACCCTCTCAAACTTGATAGACTCGGCCATCTCATGGGCGATCTTGAAGGCATCCTGCAGATGTTGGCGCAGCTTCCGTTCCGTCGTTTCCGGCGTTTCATTTCCGTTCGTGATTGCCTCAGGTACCCCGAAGAAAATAAGATTATTCCTCATGGTTTGAGATTGTAGATATGATACGTCATCACGCAGGGTATCCCTCGCCTTCTCCAGCCCCTGAACCCTCTCCGTCAGGTCCGCCGCGTGTATGTCCGCCCCGTCCACCTTGTCCTCCAGACGGATCACCCATCAAATGAAGAAACATGTAACACACACACATGGTTATATACATACAATATTATACAATTCTGAAGAGTTTCCTGTTGTAAAATCAAAAGTCCCTATATATAAATATTTTAAAGTTATTTTAAAGTACTTAACCAAATGCAAGCAAATTAAAATTAACTAGTATTACCTAAAAGATAGGAATAATATTCATTTTTAAATTCTTTGATATATTTGGCTTGTCGCATTGGAGGTGCGATCGAGTTCCATGACAGCACCAGAATAACGAATACTTCCAGAATAACGAATACTTTGTATATACTTAGCCAATGTTTCGGGACGATTAGATCACCATATGAAAAAGACCTTAATTTATAAGAGGAATGAACCTTTTGAAACAAAGATGTAAGGTAGTCGGGAGCAAGATTATTGACGCATTTGTAAACCTGCACTGCTTTATGAAATTGTATTCTATCATGGACATTTAACCATTTAAGCTCTTTAAATAAGGGTTTTGAACATGCATCATGTGGCTTATTAAGCTCTCTTTTGGATTTTTTGGATTCTGTTAATATTGTTGCTAGAGCTATTTCCCCAAATAGTGTCACCATAATCCAAAATTGGTTGTTTGGTTTTGTTTGTTAAAGAAGTACAAAGATTATCAACATGGACGTCCCAAGGCAGGTTTTTATCAATATATACCCTAATAATGTTTGACTCTTTACATTTTCTATTGCTGTACTGTTAACATATAATTGTTTTACTTCATTATTAAGTTTAGACAACCTTTGAGATGTACCTATACTCATATATTTTGTTTTCATTTCATTTATTAACATTTTATTTTGCTTAGCCCATTACTCTGTTTGCTTGAGACTAAGCTGACTATTTTCTTGTATAATTTCAAGATTAGGACCAGACGTAGATAATGTTACATCATCAGCAAATATGTCTGTGTTTACATTTTCTACATAAAGTGGTAGATCATTGACACACATGATAAATAGAAGTGGTCCAAGTATTAACCCTTGTGGTACCCCTGTTTTTATAAGATTAGGCTTTGAAAGCTCTGTCGATATTTGTATATTCTGGTATCGAGTTGTAAGGTACGAAAACCATTTTTAAAGTGCATTTATCAAAATTAAAACTTTTAAGTTTTGCCAACAAAAGTTCATGGTTAACTAGATCAAATGCCTTTTTGAAATCAATAAAAACAAGTTCAGTTACATGTCCATTACTCAATTATTGCAGTAACATATCTGTTAGCTTTTTTAATGCTGTATGGCAGGAATGAGATTTTCTAAAGCCTGACTGTCCCCTATAAATTAGACCATACATTTCCAGATACTCAATACACTAGTTGGCTATATGTCTTTCTAGTAATTTTGATAATGTGGGTAAAATAGAAATTAGTCTGTAATTACCGGGATCATCAGCATCACCTGATTTATATATAGGAACTACTCTTGCATTTTTTAATTTTTCTGGGAATACACATGTCATAATACTAATGTTTATAATGTGACATATCGATTTTGCAAGAATTGGCGCCGCCGTTTTTAAAATGTGAGGGCCTATGTCATCTAGACCAGTTGACTTTATAAAAATCAAGCTAGACCAGTTGACTTTATAAAATCAAGCTGATTTATAGACCAGTTGACTTTATAGAATCAAGCTGATTTATGTATTTTAGAACTTCATCCATGGTTATGTTTCTAATAGAAAATTCCTTGTTATTTGGCATTTTTTGTCGAACAAAATACCTTAGATTTTCTAGATTAAGACTTTCATTAGAATCAGAAAAAAACTCATCAGCAATATCTTTCTTAGATGTGACATACCTATTACCAGTTTTTATTTTATTTGGGTGTTTTGACTTAGTTTTCCCTGATTTAAGTTCATTTATATACCTCCACATGGTCCCAGAGTTTTTGTTATCTTCTATGGCTTTGGTGTAGTAATCTTTTTTAGCTTGATCAATGAGAATATTTGTTTTATTTCTCCAATGTTTATACTGGACAAAATCGTTTGTCTTTTGACAGAAATCTCTTTTATTCCTTGATTCTTTTATTTCAGGAGTCAGCCAACTTGGTAGTGTGTTGCTTTTTATTCGTTTAGTTTTTATAGGTGCATGTTTATCTAGTACATTAAGAATAGCATCATTCCACGAGCTTATGGCAGAGTTTACATCTGCCGTACTTTCTATATTGATAAGATCAAACGTTTCATTTAAACTATTATTGAAATGCACTGTATCAAATTTCTTAAAATCTGTGTAAGATATTTCTGTATGTGTATTACCTGATTTAATAAAGGGTGCATGTCTTGTTGCGCAGACTGGGTAGTGGTCACTTGCACTATATATTGGAACATTTGTTTCACATATATTATATGGTTTATTTGGGTAAATATGGTCTTTAAGGGTAGAAGAGTTTGTATTAACCCTTGTTAGAGATTGTATTAATTGAGTAAAATTGTATGTATCAAGACAATCTAACTATCTTTTAGGTGAACTTTTTAGTAAGTTATAATTGGTATCACCCATAATAATGATATCGTTTTCATCATGTCCTAAAGCTTTTTGGATTTCCAGCTCAAAATCATCAACCCATTGTATAAGTGAGCTAGGAGGTTTGTATACAGAGCAAATAATAATTTGTTTAGACTTCGGCAGTATTATTTCCAACCATATGCTTTATATCTTCCCAAGTTCGATATATTGTATACGTTTATAATGTACATTTTCTTTTATATACACTAAAATCCCACCACCCTTGTCTTTATGCCCTTGACTTCTTTCCCTTCTTTCAAATTTAAAACGATTTAAGTTTAATTTACTGTCTTCTTCATTCTGAAGCCATATTTCACATATACCAAACACATTTACATTTTCCTTTTGAGTCATTAATAACTTAAGGTCTTCAAATTTAGGTTTATCAACAAGAAGTTGCCATATATTAATATTTGCAATTTTGAGTCCCTTTTTTGTTAACCCCAAACTCACACATTCATTATTATGCTTCGATTTTGTTTCAAAGTTACTTAAAACATTTGCTTTGCTAGTGGAAATATAAACAGTATTACTAGCTGCATTATTGAGATATGAAGTAGTAGTGGTCTCAAGAAGAATACCAGATATGACTTACAATTTGTATTACTATCAGTATTACTAGCCGCATCACTAAGATATGACGTAGTAGTGTCCTCAAAAGGAATATCAGTTGGCATACAATTTGTACATAGATAAGAATGACATTCCGAACAAATACTAGTTGATGCATTATATACATTATAAGAATAAAGTGTTTGTCCATGAGTATTTACATGGTGAATGGTGTCTTCTTTTTTGCCGCTTTCCTAACTTGTAGCATGTGGACACTTCCTTTGCTTATGTCCATATCCATGACATCCATGACATCTGATTGGTTTGCCAATATCAGCCCGCTAGCTTTTTGAAAAGCTCAATCGATTTTTTCAACTATGATAAATATGTTCAAAAAGACCTGTCTTATTAATGCGATTTCCCATAGGAGTATTTGTTCGGTATAATAAAATAAATATCACATCCTCTTTCGCCTCGGTCGACATTACATTCTCGGGTTGATGATATCCACTGGCACCCTCAAAAGGATGTGATATTTACATACTAAATCAACCGGATGTGCTCGCCTCGTGCAGTCGAAAGGAGTTTCCTGTTATTTGTGGGCTGTAATTATATTCTGGAAATGTTATTGATATTTTAAAATGCAGCTCATACTTTTGAGTTTTTTTCCATATAATTGCAAGGGGTAAAACTAACGTTGACCTTTAACCCGGTTTAGTAAACAGCTGAAGAAAACATTCTTAGAAGATATTCAATACCCCTATTTCCTTGTTGATGTTTAATAGCAGACATGTTTATTTGCATGATAAAGAAAGCTTCCCAGAATTCTAACCAGGTTTGAGATTTTAACAGGTTGTCAACATTCTTATTTTCTGCCTGTGGACGCTCTACTGGCTCAAGATACAGTTTATGTATAAGGGGCCATAAGTCTTTTAAAAATCATTCAACCAGAACATGGCAATGACAGGTGCAACTAGGGTTAGTACTGATCATTCTCGCCAAGATTCGCTGAAATCTGGCAAAGAATTCAGAAGAGACTAATTGTGTTTTAAAACATTTAAAGGGTCACAACTCTACCAAAAAACATTCATCCGAAATATGGCGATGATCTGCACAACTAGGCTTGATACTGATCATCCTTGTCAAGTTTCGTCTATATCCAGCCGCTCAGGAGAACTAGCCCAGAAAAAAATGGTGGTATCAAAATCCTTTAAAGGGCCATAACTCTGCCAAATATCTGTAAACCGTAACGTGACGATGATATGCCCAACTAGGCTTGGTGCTGATCATCCCTGCAAAGTTTCATTGAAATCTGGCGAGAGGTTCAGGAAAAGTAGATCAGACAAAGTTTGTGTACTAAAACCTTTAAAGGGTCATTATTCTGCCAAAAAAATCATTTAACTGGAATACGGCAATGATTTGCACAACTAGACATAGAATCGATCATCCCTAAAAAGTTTCGTTTAATCCGGCCAGGGGTTCAGGAGAACTAGTCAGAACAAAGTTTGTGTATTAAAACCTTAAAAGGGCTATAACTCCGCCAAAATCATTCAACTGTAACACAGTGACTATGTACAACTAGGCTTGGTACTGATCATCCCTGCATAGTTCCAATGAAATCCGGCCAAATGAAGGCCCTTTCGTCTTAATGAGGCCAAGATATAGCATATTTCAGAAAATCAAGGGCCATGACTCCGATGTAAATGGTCCAGTCTGGATGGTTTTAGAACTTGTCCAAGCTCTCAATGATATTAACAATCAGGTAAAGTTTCTTAAAGATCGGATGAAAGATGAAGGCCCTATCGTCTTAACGAGGCAAAAAATATAGCATTTTAAACTAAATCAAGGGCCATAACTCATCTGTTACTGGTCCGATCTGGCTGGTTTTCGAAATTGTTTGATCTGTCATTGATATAAACAATCAGGTAAAGTTTTGTAAAGATCAGATAAAAGATGAAGGCCCTATCAAATTAACGAGGCAAAATATAGCATTTTTAACTAAATCATGGGCCATAACTCCGCTGTTACTGGTCCGATCTGGCTGGTTTTCAAACTTGACCGAGCTCTCATAGATAATAACAATCTAGTAAAGTTTCATAAAGATCGCATAAAAAAAGGAAAAGAAAAAGGCCCTATCATCTTAACGAGGCAAAATATAGCATTTTTAACTAAATCAAGGGCCATAATTCATCTGTTACTGGTCCGATCTGGCTGGTTTTCGAAATTGTCTGATCTGTCATTGATATAAACAATCAGGTACAGTTTTGTAAAGATAGATAAAAGATGAAGGCCCTATCAAATTAACGAGGCAAAATATAGCATTTTAACTAAATCAAGGACCATAACTCCGCTGTTACTGGTCCGATCTGGCTAGTCTTCAAAATTGTCCGAGCTTTCATTTATATAAACAATCTGGTAAAGTTTGGTAAGGATCGAATGAAAGATAAAGACCCTGCCGTCTTAACAAGTCAAAATATAGCATTTTTAACTAAATCAAGGGCCTTAACTCCGCTGTTAATGGTCCGATCTAGCTGGTTTTCGAATTTGTCTGAGCTTTCATTTATATAAACAAGAGGGCCAAGATGGCCCTAAATAGGGCCAAGATGGCCCTAAATCGATCACCCGAGAACTGGCACATTATCAAACTACTTCGAAATATTATGGTCATATACAATCTGTGCAAGTTTGGTTAAGATTGTTCAAGAAATGTGGACTCTGGTGTGTATAACAACATTGATATAAAGACACTGACAACGTTTGGTAACTATCAAATACAAAATTAAGGTGCTAGAGTGTAACACCTTGGGCACCCCCAGGGCTACATGTAATATATGAAAGCTTTGTGGTTTCAGAGAAGAAGATTTTTTAAGTTTTTCCCTATACATGTCAATGTAAAACATGTGACCCCCAGGGCGGGGCCAAATGTGACCCCAGGGTCACCATTTGAACAAACTTAGCAGAGGACCATAAGCTGATGCTACATGTAATACATGAGAGCTCTGTGCCATGTGGTTCCAGAGAAGAAGATTTTTTCAGTTTTTCCCTATACAAGCCTATGTAAAATTGTGACCCCCGGGGTGGGGCCAAATGTGACCCCAGGGTCACCATTTGAACAAAATTGGTAGAGGACCATAAGCCTATAGCATATGCAAAATATTAAACCTCTGGCTCTTGCAGTTTCAGAGAAGAAGATTTTTTAAGTTTTTCCCTATACATGTCAATGTAAAACATGTGACCCTTGGGGCGGGGCCAAATGTGACCCCAGGGTCACCATTTGAACAAACTTGGTAAAGGACCATAAGCTTATAGTAAATGCAAAATATCAAACCTCTGGCTCTTGTAATTCCGAGAAGAACATTTTAAAAAAACAAATTAACGGACGACAGTCGGACGACGGACAACTCGCCATCCCACAAGCTCTGCTGGCCCTTGGACTATATAGACAAAGGCACCCAGACAATGTAATTAAAATATGTAGTGAACTATTGATATCGATACTGTTATTTACACGATGTAGCCACATACTCTGACATCGACACATTACCAAGATAATACAAACACTCTCATGAAGTAGATCTTGTTGGTTGTTTTTGGTATTGTATATTTGTTAAACGTTATTAAATGCGTTTTTGGCGTAATATTAAAAGTGTGACTAACTGGACACACAGTAGTCAATGAGAAGCAATTTGTTCCCGTTGATGTCCCTTTTCAGTCTAGAGATCATGGAGGTTGGAGCTTGGAGATCATATAATAAGTTGAGTTTAGTGCAAAACACAAGAAAAAAGATTCTTAAATGCGCGCCCTAGCAAAACACAAGAAAAAAGATTCTTAAATGCGCGCCCTACAACCCCCCCCCCCCCCCCCCCCCCCCCCCCCCCCCCCCCCCCCCCCCCTTGGTAAGTAAACTGCATGGCAAACATATTATGTGGCGTCACATTTAATCATTTTTATCAAGGCAAACATATTATGTGGCGTCACATTTTAATCATTTTTATCAAGTAAAAACGTTCAAGTATTTCTTTGATAACCAAGAAAAGCATACCGAAACATATCATGGCGCTCTGCTTAAGCCAAATACCAGATATACTCTCATACTTACACATGTACGACGTGTCTCATCCACGAATAATGTAAATAATGTCCACCGTGCAGAAATATTAGTTCTTATTTGCTTTTAGTTTGCATAATTATATGTCAACTTTTAATATACTCATTGCGCATTTTGAAGAGAGTTGGTATGCTATTTTTAAGTTTAAATATACCATTTGGAGAACAGCTGTGATATATTGGAGAATTATGACATCATAGTTCTAAATTACCATATATGATGTATTGTCATTTAAAGCAATAAAACACTGCACGTGCATGCACAATCTTTAACTGATCATATAATACATTGTCGCACTTTAGTTTATTTTGTTTCATACAGTTATTTACATGTGTTTCTTTATAAATCAGTACTTTATCGTATTTAAAAATATTCCATATATAGTAATTTCGGACTATTACTTTATAGTTCTCAAAATGGCGGTTTCCGTATGTGTTTTATAGAGCCTTCAAATGGTTATATTTTCATTTTATCGGTCGATTTTAATAATGAATGTGTAATGGTCATCTGAACACGTGTTTCTTGTTCTTCTTTGTAAAACCTTAAATAAAAACCAACCCACATTGTTTTCTGATTGATTTAATGTTAAAATAAGCAAAGGCACCACATAAATGCATAATGTTACATTAAAGATAGAATAATTGCACAGAATATAAAAGTATAACATTACACAGTTTCATAAAACATTTTAAAATATGTTAGTAAGCACATTTTGTTTCTTTTTTTACATACACTGTTTATTAAGAATAAATCATTTTTCCGTGACTTAGATCACGACGTAAAAAGGTAACACTCTCAAGAAATTAACATGTATGTTTGGCTTCTGAATTTGAGTTCAATTGTTTTTTTTTACGGCACACCAAAACAAAAAGGTTATATGGCGCCAAAGCTTCTAGGTCCACTCTCCATGTTTGTCTAGATAAACATATGCATAATGGGCCTAGAACCTTCTCACATGTAGAACTCCAGAGTTGCTGCAAATTCTATTATAAACGCTCCATTTCCCATTGAAGTGGATCTTTTTTTTTCTATCATCACTCAAGTAGCACCTTAACAATACGCGGATGACGATGACCTTTAATGAACATGGCAAAAATGAAAAAATGAACATAAATTCGTGGAGGATTTTACCCTCTGTCTGGATAAGCAGTGGCCATATTCTTGGCTACAGTAAAAGTTCCTGAAATTATTTCGAAAGTTGCGAGTAAATCATCAATCTGCACACACCACACATATGTATGAAATAAAATGCTCTTGCTCTAGTACTGTTTCAGAGCAATGCAAGCACGCAAGATTGTTATTAACATGTGCCCATACATGCATACATACAAGTAGGTGATAAAGTAGGTGATAAGGTAGGTGATAAGTGGAACAGGAATTGATTGTAGCATTCACAGAACACAGTCAACCAAACACCACATACAAACAATTACAAGGACAGACAGAAGTCAAGTATGCGACACAACAAAAGTCAAGTATGCGATCAAGTATGCGACACAACAGAAGTGAAGTATGCGACATCACAAACATAAAGGGTTGAAAGCAGGGGCCCGCCTTTATACGGCCAGTGGCAAAAAGGCCGCATTAGGCATACATGTTGTATTAAGCAGTGACTATGTATTTTAATATAAATTTAAAATGGAAATCACAACTAACATATTGTGACATTATATATATTAATATGTGTTCAAATATGAATTTAAACCCGGAAATCATACTTTGTTCTTGTTTTCTGATACAATACATATATGGCATGTTATGCAAGGCGCTATCATAGACAGACAAACAAAGCAAATGAAGAACATGTATAAACTATTTGAAACGAGTTGAATTAAGTTGAATGGAGTTGAATATTGGTTTTGCGGCGCAACAACACAAAAATAGGAAATGGCCCCACAGGAATATACACTCCAGGCACTCCCTCCATTTAAAACGAGATAAAGATATGCAGAAGGCACAACTGATACATTAAGACATATCAATATTTTCTAAATGCATATATACACATATATACACATTTTCAAACAGGAGAACATACTTTGTTCTCGTTTGCAGATACAACATGTACGACAAAGTACCGGTGAAGTGTACAAAGGTGTATTAATTGGAATTTTGGTTTTGCAGCGCACCAACAGAAAACGACCACATGCCGCCAACAAGAATATAGATTCCAGGTCCACCCTACATTGACAACGAGATAAAAAACAGCAGAATGGGCATTGCTCTTTGTCACCTAAAAAACTGTGTTTCCTATTGCATGCTCTAAAAAATAGAGTAGGTCTGTAGATATTGTGAGATTCTACATGCATTTATCTCACAAACCCGATACAACTGAAAGTTTCCCTGTGATGTCAGTTTACCTCGATATATGGTGATAAATCATTGTTAAGAACATTTTTTTTTTTTTTTTTTATTACTTTTTTTTTTCCATAAAAAGTTTTAGGGTCGGTCCCTTAAAAATAGGGTCAGTCGGGTCACCGGAAACACAGATATTTCTTTTGTTGGTCTTATGAACGATTAAATGGAACGCAAAAATGGTAATATTAGAGTAAGACGGACACCCCCACTCCCTACATAGATAATTGATGATCACTGAGAGCCGCAACACGTCTTGCCTGTTCGGTGGTCTGACCTGGAATCCATTACCCAGTCCCTCACCGCTGTAGGTTCGATCCCTCAGGGGCCTAGGAATCTTTATGTGAGGAAGCTATCCAGCTGGCTTGCGGAACGTCGGTGGTTCTACTCAGGTGCCCTTGCACGAAAATTACCCGGAGGGGCACCTGGGGTCTTCCTCCACCAGTGGAAGCTGGAAAGTCGCCATATGACCTTAGCTGTTGGTGCGACTATTAAATCCAATTCAATTCCATTACCCAGTGCGGCATTCTCGAGACTTGTGTAGCACTAATATCACCCCCCGCGTTGATGGTCTAGACTTCGAGTCCTTTTTGAATGCAGATCTATACTCTATTATGCTATTAATAAACACAATTATTGTATAAAGGAAACAGCCTTTAGACAAAACATTGATAATGTACTAGTATATACTATACGACTATTTATATATAGTTATTTAAATTAGAAACATGCATGTTAAATACCGTAGCTGAATGTTTCATTTATCTTTCAATCCATTAGGTGTGTTTAACTCTTAAGCATGTCCCATATGTTTATATATGTATTCTGGAACGTCTCTCCAACCAACAATTATAATTGTTTGACCGGCTTTAGTATCTATAAGATCGTGACTTTCTGGTGCTGAAAAAACCTGCCAATCATCCAGAACAGCCAATGTAACTTTTATATCAATACCAGCTCGGCGTATTGGGCTGGTGCAAGAAGAATAGTTGTATCTAGAACTGACACAGTTAACCACAAGCACGTCGTCTTTAATATCTATACGATCTCGGCGTATATGTGCTTGTGTAAGAAGAACCTGCATATCTAGAACTGCCAAGGTAACTACTCGGATAGCTGCTGTAACTATTCCCTACAGAAGCCCTGGGCGAATATCCATTATCTTTGTTAGTTGATGTCGAAATGTCTCCGAAGTTGGAAATCTTTGATATTAGGGTTTTCTCGTCTCGGCCGTTAAACGTAGACGTTGTTTGTTTGTTTGAAATCAGGTCATCTTTGTTTAGCGCGGGCTCCGTCTTGTAGTTACGTACGCGCTCGTAAATCTTGAACATCTCTTGAATTTTACCTTCATTCATGGCCTGCTTAATTTCCTTATCCAACTCTGCGACTTCCTTCTCTTTTTCTTGGAATGTTTTTATCATCGCTTCAACATCAGATTGACCTTTACCTGTCGCACTTTCCGCCATATCAACAAGCTCCTTCTCGCGATCATCAAGAGCTTTACGAATTTTCGCAAACGTTTCCTTAATATCTTTAACCATGCCTTCATCTTCTTGCTTGCAACTTGTTACTACTTTTTCGCATTCTTCCCTTTTTTCTGTCAAAGATTTGGCTTCATCTTCCATATCTTGTATACCCTTTTCCAACGCGGGTGTGTATTTTTGAATAGCACCAGTGATATCAAACACCAGCTGCTTAGCAGAACAATCTTTGTGATCTAGGATGGTGCAGTCTCTGCATATTGGTTTGATACACTTCTCACAGAAGAAGTTTAACGGCTGCGTGGCGTGACTGGCACAAAATGCGACTGTCTGTTTGTCCGTATGCCCGATAAAATCTAAAAGTTGTACAACTCTATGATCCGTCATCGACTGTCTCAGTCCTACTTCGGTGGTGATAAACGTGGCTGAGCAAGTAGGGCATATCATGGACACCGCAAATGTCGCTTCGCTGGTGGACATTGTTAGCATGGATCGTCGGTAGTCAGCCTCTTTCTGGTAATATTGCATTAGACACGTGATACAGAATGTGTGGTGGCACGGTAGGAGGCGTGGCGATCTCTCCACCATGTTGAATTTCTCGTGACAGATCGGGCATCTTAGGAACGCGTTCTCGAATTTGTCTTCGTCACAGATGATCTTTTGTTTAGCAACAGCCGGTGGATTTCTGCGCAGTTCTGTAAAGAAAGTTAATATTTGTGTTTAAATGTAACAATGCGAATACAGATGAAGTACACATATGAATACAGTAGCATTGTTTACAGTACTGGCTGTACATGTGATATACAAAAGACGTTATGGTGCTAAATAATAGATGCATATTATTTAAAGCCTCCGCGGATATAGAGGAAGGATTAATAAAAATCCGGGAGCCGTGTCCTACGTTTAAAATGGAATAAAAGAATGACATCAGGCCATACATTATTATTACTATGTTGTAATTGTATTCTGTCTGTTTATTCCGTATTGTTTTAACCTTCCCCATGCACTCGTAGTTTATACCGATGTAAACTGAAATGGCAACTTACCGGCGAATGTTTCTTTTGACTTTGGACTCATCAATCCGCCTTTGAAACTTGGGTCTGTTGTTGGTTTTGTGGATTCCATCATCGATTCCGCCATCGTTTATAATGTTTGATAAATCTGGAAATATTGACAATTAGAATTGCTGCTTTTTCAGTAACAGTAACAGTATATTAACATATGTTAACTGCAATTATTTGTAGGAACATTGACGTGTTAAAACTAGAGAAATCTGCCAAAACAGTATTTGTATTTGTGGCGGTTTATGTGTGCCATTATTGTCATGAAGGATGTCTTGTGTATTTTCTCTAAATGGTGTTTGAGTATGAAAGATGTTTTGTTTTGAGATGTGATTTGGTTAATGAAAGACGTTTTGCAGGTGCGGATCCAGGAGTTGAGTGTATGTGTGGGTGGGTGTTGGGGCGTGTACTATTCAGCGGTGGGGTAGGTGTTCCGGGGAATCCCCAGCCACCGCCACCCCACGTCTCGCAAATTTCTTTGGATTATACATGGCATTTGATGAATTATGATGCATTTTCAAAATATTTAATTCGTTGAGTCCAGTAATGACCCGCCTTTGTTTTGGGTATGCAGAGCGATGCGCCAACATGTGGGTATGTAGACCGGTTTGGGTATGTAGAGCGTTGTGGGTATGTAGACCGTTGTAGAGCGTTGTGTGTATGTAGACCGTTGTGGGCATGTAAAGTGTTTTGTTTCTGTAGAGCGTTGTGGGTATGTAGATCATCTTGTGTATGTAGAGAGTTGTCAATCTCTACCCAGAGTTGTCGTTCCTTGCATACACATACACAATGTAATGGCCTCTGCATGGGAGAGATTGGAGGGTTGTGTGTATGTAGAGCGGTGTGGGATTGTAGAGCATTGTGGGTATGTATGAGCGTTGTGGGTATGTAGAGCGTTGCGGGTATGAAGAGCGTTGCTGGTATGTAGTGCGTTGCGTGTATGTAGACCGTTGCGGGTATGCACTGCGTTGTGGGTATGTAGAGCGTTGCGGGTATGTAGTGCGTTGTGGGTATGTATAGCGTTTTGTGTATGTAGAGCGTTGTTGGTATGTAGAGCGTTGTGGGGGTAGCGCGATGTGGGTATGTAGGACGTTGTATTGTGGGTATGTAGGACGTTTTGTGTATGTGTCTAACGTTGTGTGTATGTAGATCGTTGTGGGTATGTAGAGTGTTGTGTGTGTATGAGCGTTGTGGGTATGTAGATCGCTGTGTGTGTATGTAGAGCGTTGTGGGTATGTTAAGCGTTGTGGATATGTAGAGCGCTGTGTGTGTATGTAGATCGCTGTGGGTATGTAGAGCGTTGTGGGTATGTAAAGCATTGTGGATATGTAGAGCGCTGTGTGTGTATGTAGAGCGTTGTGTGTATGTAGAGCGTTGTTGGTATGTAAAGCGTTGTGGGTATGAGCGTTGTGGGCGTTGTGGGTATGTAGATAGTTGTGGGTATGTAGAGCGTTGGGGGTATGTAGATAGTTCTGGGTATGTAGATAGTTGGGGGTATGTTAAGCGTTGTGGGTTAGAGCGTTGTCGGTATGTATCTAGCGTTTATGGGTATGTAGAACGCTGTGGTTATGTAGAGCGTTTTGGGTATGTAGAACGTTATGGGTATGTAGAACGTTATGAGTATGTAGAGCGTTGAGGGTATGTAGAGCGTTGTGTGTATGTAGAGCGTAGAGCGTTGTGGGTATGTAGAGCGTTGTGTGTATGTAGAGCGTTGTGGGTATTATCGTTGTGGGTATGTAGAGCGTTGTGTGTATGTAGAGCGTTGTTGGTATGTAAAGCGTTGTGGGTATGATCGTTGTTGGTATGTAAAGCGTTGTGGGTATGATCGTTGTGGGTATGTAGATAGTTGTGGGTATGTAGAGCGTTGTGTGTATGTAGAGCGTTGTGGATATGTAGAGCGCTGTGTGTGTATGAAGAGCGTTGGGGGTATGTAGAGCGTTGTGTGTATGTAGAGCGTTGTGGGTATGTAGAGCGTTGTGGGTATTTAGAGCGTTGTTGGTATGATCGTTGTGGGTATGTAGAACGTTGTGGGTATGTAGAGCGTTATGGGTATGTAGAGCGTTGTGTGTATGTAGAGCGTTGTTGGTATGTAAAGCGCTGTGGGTATGAGCGTTGTTGGTATGTAGAGCGTTGTGGGCATTGTGGGTATGTAGATAGTTGTGGGTATGTAGATAGTTGGGGGTAGAGCGTTGTCGCTATGTATCTAGCGTTGTGGGTATGTAGAACGCTGTGGTTATATAGAGCGTTTTGGGTATGTAGAACGTTGTGGGTATGTAGAGCGTTGCGGGTATGTAGAGCGTTTTGTGTATGTAGAGCGTTGTGGGTATGTAGAGCGTTTTGGGTATGTAGGACGTTTGGTGTATGTAAAGCGTTTGGTGTTGCAGGGCATTTTTGGTAGTATGACTACGAATGACGTTTTTGGTATTAATGGCGTTTTAATTCGGCCTATTCGTCTTCTACAGACACATATGAAGTACAGCAAAAATAATTCAAGTGCCATACGGCGGTTATCATTGCTTTACAAGTTAGTGCGATAGGTTTGAAAACCTGGAAACTGGTGTAATCCTAATTAGTGTCTGTGACACGCGCCATAAGTTGCCTCAATGCCATAAAACGATTATACAAAATGAAGAAGAAATTGTATGTTTCAATTTAAAAACAACAAAACTTTTTTTTAAAAAAAATATGAAAATGATGATGGAGATTGATTGAGCTTAAATTGATCATATATTCTTTGCACGTCATCCAATTTTGATAATTCTTTCACCCTTTTCCGAGCTTTTCAGAACTTCCAATGATGAGCCTGTTTGTGTATATATATATTTCATTACGTGCAACTGAATATTTAAGGGAGGTAACCGGTCTGTCCTTAAAGTATATAAGATTATCATTCGAACTGTTGGATGTTTAACAGTCACTTTAAGGTCTGATAATTATCAGTGAATAAAAGTACAGCCATTAAAAATGCAAAGGTAATACAGAATCAATCCATAGAGTAGGTACAGAATATAACCATAATACCTAGGATTCTCAAAGCTTTTTTTATTCTATGCAATTAGTTACGTAAGTAGCTAGTCTGGTTCTACTTATAGAATTTAAATTTCCAAAATAGTAATAGTTTTGATCTTATAATCCGACTTGTCTGTCGGGGTAGTCTGGCCATATTTCAACTGATAACTGTCTGCCGGGTTAGTATGGCCATATTTCAACTGATATCTGTCTGCCGAGCTATAGTCTGGCCATATTTCAACTGATAACTGTCTGCCGGGTTAGTCTGGCCATATTTCAACTGATATCTGTCTGCCGAGCTATAGTCTGGCCATATTTCAACTGATATCTCTTGCCAATGACATAATTCGATTAAATGATCCGTCCACTTTAATTTATTTGTCAGGACAAAGAACGGTTTATTTTATTTCTTTTCGACAACCGATTGTAATCTAAAGTAATGGAAAAATAAGCGTAGCTATTGGTGAATGTGTCACTAACTTTTATCGAGCTAGTGGTATATTTAAGCAATAAACATATGCTATGAAATGGGTCTTTGTTCCTTTGTTTATTACAAGTCAGCAAAATTGTGTATTGCAAATATTTTTTAAAACTTTTATATCGATGTGATGATGATATCGATACTAACATTTATGAACAAGGACAACAGCGTGTTATGTATAAGGACAACAGCGTGTTATGTATAAGAAAATAAGCAAGTAGCATTTTGTTTGGGTTCTAATGGGGAGCATAGATATACTTTAAAGGGACGCACACCACTTGCATTTTTTTAAAACTCTCGGTGTCCCGATATTTTTTCTGCCTAACTTGCATATATGCAAATCGTTATTAACAATTGATTCAGGAATTCAGAGCTTTTTGTTCTCCATGTTGCTAATTGTTGGTTATATTGCACCAGCCATATATAACTAGGTTATATTGCACCAACCATATATAACTAGGTTATATTGCACCAACCATATATAACTAGGTTATATTGCACCAACCATATATAACTAGGTTATATTGCACCAACCATATATAACTAGGTTATATTGCACCAACCATATATAACTAGGCTAGGTTATATTGCACCAACCATATATAACTAGGTTATATTGCACCAACCATATATAACTAGGTTATATTGCACCAACCATATATAACTAGGTTATATTGCACCAACCACATATAAATAGGTTATATTGCACCAACCATATATAACTAGGTTATATTGCACCAACCATATATAACTAGGTTATATTGCACCAACCATATATAACTAAGGTAGAATAACGAGCTTATTTCAATGCTTGATAACTACTCCAAAACTGCCGTGTACGTGTCCCTCCAATACTGTTATCAGTAATACACCCACGCCCGTGACTGTGTACACATGATACATATATACGTGTTTAAACTTAAATGTGCCATTTTGCTCCTAATATTATTATGTTTTAAAGTACGCACCAGATACAGCGCCCAGTGATGTGTAAACGAAACAGCACCATCCCCTGTGGCAGGGATGACGTTTGAGATATATAATATTACATGTCACGGTATTGAACATATGCGGGGGTAAAATGAATAATATGCAAATACATTTCGTATTAATGGCATAGTTACTGGGCTGAATAATCTCAAATGTATTCGGTCGATTGTTGTTCTTGTGGTTTGAGTGGAGTAGGTGTTCCAAAGGATTATAGTGACATATAGGTTATAGGGAATATGCATCTAATTGCATACTCATAGGCCTGCATTATAGCATAGAACTACATATATATCCATGATTATAGCAATATTGAATACATAGACATGTTGTGGACTACTCAGACAATACAAACGTTCATTATTGTTGAAAACAATCCAAGACGTGCCAAAGTTTGCACAGAATGCATATATAGTCATCCACGACGTTTTAGCCGGTTGCTGTCACTCGAACATAAGCATCACAAATCGTGTCACAGTACATTTTTGCAAGGAGGTGAATACTACCACTGTTTCTAGGTCCGGGTTTTCCCAGAGACATTCAGTGCAGAACTATTTTAATTAACCCAAAAGTTAGCCCAGAAAATGGCCTAATTGAAATTAGTTTTTTTTTTTTTAAAAAGGTTATGTGGTCACCAGGGGTGACATCCACACCAGTTCGAATGTACATTTACTGCTGCCGGTATCTTATGTCCCATTTCAGGAAAAAAACCACTTCCTGTAGTATTTCGATGCATATTCCCTATATGCGGTCGGAAAATGAATAGCATGCTAATGAATGTTGTATTAAGGACATAGATCATGGACTGTAATATATAGTGCAGTTTTTTTTCATTGGGTCTTATGTTGTTTTTGATGGTTTGAATTAAATTATATTGATTTTGGAGTTTTGACGTACATACCATCCACCCTGCTTCCGTAATCCTTTGAACAAAAGCATCTCCTCACCACACACACACGCGCGCAAGTTGGTAGGATAAAATCCACCTCCCGATACCTCTTCTCTTCTCACCCCACCGCCCCACCCCTTCTCCCCTCCCCAACCACACACACACACACGTATATCAGCAATCTACCTCTAAATATTATGCTGACTAGAGCAATGTTGTATGTCAAGGATTAGGAAGAAGTTTGCTGAATTACTATATAATCAGGTGTTGTCCTACCACTACATAAAAACGTGTTAGTAATGTCTAGTCCGTGTTAGTAATGTCTAGTCCGTGTGAGTAATGTCTAGTCCGTGTGAGTAATGTCTAGTCCGTGTGAGTAATGTCTAGTCCGTGTTAGTAATGTCTAGTCCGTGTTAGTAATGTCTAGTCCGTGTGAGTAATGTCTAGTCCGAGGACTTCTCCTGCATTCAAATTATATTATTATGTTATGTTCTGTTCGACAAAACTGTGCCTTTATTTAGTCCGTTCTTTTACTTCCAGCCTGTCAGTATAATTGTCCATGTTATTTCACGTTTGATGTTACAACATTGGTTAAAGAAACAAACCCGCCAAAATAACGGCAAAATTACACTAAAAAACGTTTATCAAAACTCTAAACTCTATCCAGGTGTTCAGGTCATTTAATAATGTATATTTACCAATTAAAAGTATAGGTTTATTCAAAAGTTCTTAAAATATCCGTCATGCGTGAAATCTTAAGTCGACGCTTCAGTTTTGGGGTTTTTGCCTGGCTGGTTAAAGCCGTGTATTTTGTGTCTAAAGAGTTTGGATTCTCAAAATATGTAAGCTATATGTGTATATATATATATGTATATACCTCGTCGCCAGTAGGTTTAGAAACGGTGTACTATGACATGGACATTGTGTGTGTTTATTTGATAACTTCTTATTCAAATAATCCAAGGAGGTTGAAGCCCCACAGGGACACAATACAATTTGATACAGCAAGATGAAAATACAGCGATGTATGCATGAATTAATGTTAAGAGAAAGCAATCATTGGACAACTTCATTTTCTGTATAACAAAATGCCCTTTGTTTGAGCAAATAAATACATAATCACCCAAAGTAAATATATAGAATAACTAACACATGCATTTACTTCTCTTGAAGATCTGTTCAGTTTAATATCTAGCAATTGCAATAAACCATATATTAGTCTCCCGTAATTCTAAAAAGATGGCACATTATATTTAATGTGGTATGTGTGTGTGGGGTGGGTTCGGGGTGGGGTGGGTGGGGTGGGGGTGGGGGGAGGGTGTGTGTCGAAGAGTAATTTCTGTTTTGGCGAAATTTATATATTTTGTTATATGCTTTTGTGAAAAAATATTAACTGTTATCTGTTATTAGATGTACTGTTAATTGTTGTCAGTGTTTTTTAATTTAGTCTTAACTGTTATATTGTGTATTGTAAATACTATTGTACTGTGATGAGACTTAAATAAACTTTTAAACCTATCTTGGATGAAATTGAAACGAAACATATATGGCCCTGAACCTATAAACTATAGAAAACAAAAACAGAATAATTGTTGATATAATGAAACATATACATGAAAATAAGACTGCAATACCATATGTAGTATACTGGTATTAAGATACAACAAAACAATTCACATATATGCTATGTATAGATTGTCGTTGTGAAATTATATTCCGTCAGGCGTACATAGCCAAAGCATATATAATGCCACATTAGATACTTATCGTATGTTATGTATAGTTGAATACATATAATCAATAGAGCTTAAGGGTATAAACCTTGAACATTTGACAGTAGTTTACATATATTACATGACATACCAAACACCTACAAACGTTAGACTAGTAATGCAAAGAACATACGAACTCGTATATCATACGTACACAAATCATTGTCATCATCTGTTACACCCAATATTTGTCATAAACACGGTCAATGGACACTTACCTGTAACCCTAGCAACGGGATGTCCAGTTAGCCACTTTCCTTAACAACCGATTTGGCAGGTTTTAACGGTAATTTGTCTTTTTGTTTCAGCCTATAGCTAGAAGCAAAAGCGAACACACTTTTCTAACATGTTCATATATCAAAACACATCATGAACGTCGGAAATGTCAACTGCGCATGCGTGGATTTAACGTAGCGGTTAACTAAACATTCGTCTGCATTAAGCGTGGTAGTGTCGTTTGGTTAATATAAATTGCCCGCGGTGTCTGGATAATAAACTATCGGCACACCTGATACAACCTATTTGGGGTACAAAAGAGGTAAATCCAAATAAATCCCAACAACAGAAATACGCTCCTATCATTGCATGTTTTAAATTGTTTTCAAGAAGTATCATTTTATGCTCCTCTCAGATAACATTGTAAATATGTTATATCGTTATATATATATATATATATATATATTCAAAATACAAAAGACCTTTAGGTCCATGAGTACACAGGTACAACACAATACATATATACACGGCAATAAATGGCAACATATAAAGTAAATTTTGTCACATATCATTTTTTTGTCATACATTTTCAAGTCTCCATTTCTCACTTACTAAGAAGTGTTTCAGTTCAAGATTCGTTCTCTTGAGAGCGTAAAAGAGTGTATATTTATATATACTTCAACATGTAATACATGCTTTTATTATATATATATATATATATATATACATAAAGGGAGAGAATTTGAACTCACTACGGCAACTTTCGAAATTGGGATCTCGTAAGAGATTCATGTTCACAAGGCAGAATTATATATGGGGAGAAATAGTTGTGAACTACCAAGGACAGACAACATTCGGACGAACTACGGCAGGGCGCCTAGCCTTTATTATATATACCTGAATTCACAGTATCCCCAGATCCGGCACCTTTCATTGTCACTGTCTCAATATAGCTGTGTGTAGTTGAACGCTTAAATGTGGCCCACTCATATGAGCTATAATTGTATGTATGTATGCGTCTATATGTTAATTGTGCCTTCAGACGAGTGTGTTATGATGTAGAGATACAGTTTATCAACGTGTGTTGCAACTACCTTTTTTAAGGAGTGAATATATACGTTTGATTTCTGTGTATCTCGTCATAGCTAGGCGCCCTGCCGTAGTTCGTCCGAAGGTTGTCTGTCCTTGGTAGTTCACAAATATTTCTCCCCATATATATATATACACATATACACATATACACAACAAAAAAAGAAACTTTACATACTTTAGGACCTGTTTTAGAGGGTTAACGGTGACTTTATGTGAACGTTATCGATATTTACTTATTGGCCTGAGTATAGAGAGTACACCGACACAAGATTTTGTGCAATTGTACCGTGCACGGGCTAGCACGCTTTTCACTTCCGCTTTTGACCACTTACCTCGTGTTGACCTATCCCGGGTTCATTTCAATTGCTTTTTCTTACACAGTCACACGTACTCTTTATCACTGACACGAAAACACAAAATTGTTTACAATTTTGACTGAAAACGGGAATGCCACGGCTATCTGAAAATGACAGAAATCAGGCTGTCGGTATGCTTAGAGCCGGCACGTCTGTAAATGACGTTGCTCTTCATTTTGGGTGCTCTAGGCAAACAATTCACAACCTGACAACTCGGTATGCAACTACTGGGTCAGTTACGGATAGGTCGAGATCAGGTAGGCCCCGAGCGACGTCACGTAGAGACGACCGGTTCATTACGTTAACGCATTTACGTAATCGCTTTACCCCCAGCAACGGTAACTGCACGGCGGCTCAGGGTCTCGGCTCAGACGATACGTAATCGTCTTAGACAAGATAGAGCACCAATTCGTGCGCGTCGACCTTATACAGGACAAATTCTAACTGCGCGTCACAGAGCCGCCCGCTTAGCTTGGGCTCGACGTCACAGGCACTGGACCCGAGCCCAATGGCTGAACGTGATTTTTACCGACGAGTCACGCTTCAGGGTCAGCTTTGCTGACGGTAGGGTCAGAGTTTACAGGCGACGGAACGAGAGATTTGCCCAATGTTGCGTGCAGGAACGAGACAGGTTTGGCGGTGGCAGCGTCATGGTTTGGGCGGGCATAATGGACAATCAGAAAACAGATATGGTCATCGTTCCGGGCAACCTTAATGCAGTAGGGTATGTGAACATCCTGAGGAACAATCTCCTCCCATTTATGCAAAATCGGGGTCCGGGAGTGATTCTGCAGCAGGACAACGCGAGGCCCCACACAGCTCGTGTTACGACACAGTTTTGGCTCAGAACGGCGTCAACGTCTTGCCGTGGCCGGCGGTTTAGCCCGACCAAAACCCCATAGAACACATGTGGGACGAGCTTGGGCGTCGGGTACGCAATAGTCATCAAACCAACAATGTCAATGACCTGAGACATGCCCTCCTTGTTGAATGGCAGAACTTCCATGAGGAGGAGAATAGCAACCTGCATTAGGGCCAACGGCGGTCACACACGCTATTAACACAACTTAATGCACATTGGCATTCAGACTGATACTCAAAAAGTCACTAAAACATTTCTTCACATTTTTGTGATTTTTGAAATCGACCCCTATGTCTTTTGACCTAAAATTTGACCTTCATTTTGAAGAAACCCGTTACCGACGCTGTTACAAACTCACTGGTATTGCTTCCAAGTTTCATATAACATTTACATACGTACACTATATTGTTCCAGAGTGACGTTATAACCATCAGTACCCCATGTAAAGTTTCTTTTTTTGCATAGTATATATACACACACATATATATATAAAAATTACTACACTCAAACCTGTCTCAAATAGTCACTCATGCGAAGGCTCAAAATTGGCCGGTAAAAGACCGTGGCCACTAAATATATATAATTTCAATTAAATTTAAGATAATAATATATGTAACTTAAATTAAATTTAAGATATTAACTGAGCTATGTCTGCTTAAGACCGGTGTCTATCCATTTTACGTGACCGCTAAAACAGGTTTGAATGCACATGTATCTTTTTAAAAATCCTCATATTTTAATACTTATGAGTGTTATATACAGTGTATACGTATACTGATTGCGGGGTGTGGTGCGTGTGTGTGCGTGTGGGTGGGGGATTGTCTTTGGTTATTCATTATGCCAGTGAACTCCGGGACGTCGCTATCCTAGGTGCGCACATAATTATGTTAATTCACGCATGTTACGCATAAATCGTTCAACATATGATGCATTAAACTGTTATACACGAACCCATATGTTGCTGGATATTACATTTTTATCATGAATTGTGACATCTTTAAAAAGTTTAGATTTAAAGCTTTTAAATGCCAGTAAAGTAATATACTGGCACGTGTATTCAATAATTGACAACAATAGCATTGTCTAACCTGGGGCATAGACGTACCTGTATATCCATGCCTGGGGTGATAATTGAAAATATAAAGCCCTGGTCTAACGGAGCATTATGCGCCCGTTTGCTAAGTTTGATTGCGAAAAGCATTTCCTAGGTGACAGGTCAATATGACATTATTGCACAAACATTTAGGGATTGTTGCTTTAAGCACAAGTACTATTTCTATAAAGTTACAAAATTTTAGTTAAAAAAGTTCACGAATATCTGCGAGGAAAATACATTTCATTATCAGGTCATTCCGACCTTTACCTTTGACCTACTGATCCAAAAAATAAAAGGAGTCATTGTTTTACCATGGATACTATTTCTGTAAAGTTTCTAGATGTTTGGTCTGACAGTTTACAAGTTACATTGGCGATAGTGTTTCTGAATATTGAGTCATTGTCATGTGACATTAATGACATACTGACCCCAAAAGCAATTAGTTTCCTCCTCTTACCTTACCGAGGGAAATGGAGCTATATAATTTCATGAGATTAGGTGTTATATTTGCGGAATTATCGTATGAAATGTGTATGTCCATATGAGGCCATGAACCTTGACCTTTGCCCATTGATTCTAAAAGCAAATAGTTCCTCCACTCATTCAGTGTAAAGTATCTAAGAAGTTTCATTAACGTGTGTTATACTTACAAAGTTATCGCGCAGAATGCCTAGTTACATACGAGGTCAAGATGACCTTAATCTTTGACCTAGTGACTCCAAAATAAATTGCGATTTTCTCTAACGAAGGGCTATGTACCTATGGCATTTCAGGAGTATGCTTGATACGAAGTTATCACGCTGAATGCATATTTTCTTATGAGATCATGGTGACCTTGACGTTTGACCTCAAGTTTTCTATGTCCTCTTATAGAAATTCGATTTTGGACGACAACTTCATGAAACTTAATAGGGTAGATTGCCCTTAGTAAGATGTAGATCTTTATTAATTTACGGTGAATTGGTCAAAGGTCAAGATCAATGTGATCTTTTAAACATTAATGACATTTTGTTTCCGCTCATTTTATACATAATGACTACATGGATTGAAAAAATTCTTTTTTTTTTGCTGAATAGTTATAATTTGGGAAGAGGTATAACCTTAATGATTTATGCATCAATAGGTCGTTAAAGGTCAAGGTCTACGTGGCATTTACATGAAAATTGACTTACGCTCATTAAAACATTTTATTATTTTTATTTTGCTTCAGCGTTTTTAAAAAGCAGATAGAGCTTGCTCTGTGCGAGAAAATAGAAAATAACTATATATATATATATTTGTAGTTAATAAAGTATTATTCATGAGAAATGTTTTTATAAAGGGAGATGATAAAGATATTTGCTCATTTACAATAATTAATTTCAATTAATTAATTGTGGTATGATAAAACAAGTCATCGTTTAATATATTGTATTATACACTAGTTAGGTATCCTTGTATCTTTACCTGTATGGTTATACACTATACATGTAAGGTTATACAATATACATGTAAGGTTTCCACTTAGTTAAAAGATAATGGTCGCATCTATTTGAATTCATAAGTAATAAGGTAGGCCGTATTGCTTTTGTGACAAAGGTCAAGGTCACTGTGACCTTTTACTCGAAATTGTGGATTGGCAATTGGCCACTCGATGACACCATTTATGATACATGTTTTCAAACAGGTGGCACTTCTTGGTACACGTATTCAATTATTTTGTGTACACGTTTCACTTTTTCTGGTGCATGTTCTCAAGCAAATGACACTATTTCTGGTGCATGTTCTCGAGCAAATGACACTATTTCTGATGCATGTTCTCAAGCAAATGGCACTATTTCTGGTGTATGTTCTGAAACAAATAGCACTTTTTCTGGTGTATGTTCTGAAGCAAATGACACTATTTCTGGTGTATATTCTCAAGCAAATGATGCTATTTCTGGTGTATGTTCTTAGCCAAAGGGCACTATTTCTGGTGTATGTTCTCAAGCAGATGAAACCATTTCTGGCGAATGTATTCAAGTAAATGGCATTATTTCTGTCGTATGTTCTCAAGTAAATGGTACTATTTATGGTGTATGTTCTCAGGCAAATGCACTATTTCTGGTGCATGTTCTCAAGTAAATGACACTGTTTCTGGTGCATGTTCTCAAGCAAATGGCACTATTTCTGGTGTATGTTCTCAAGTAAATGACACTGTTTCTGGTGCATGTTCTCAGGTAAATGACACTATTTCTGGTGTATGTTCTCAGGCAAATGCACTATTTCTGGTGCATGTTCTCAAGTAAATGACACTGTTTCTGGTGCATGTTCTCAAGCAAATGGCACTATTTCTGGTGTATGTTCTCAAGCAAATGGCACTATTTCTGGTGTATGTTCTCAAGTAAATGACACTGTTTCTGGTGTATGTTCTCAGGCAAATGCACTATTTCTGGTGCATGTTCTCAAGTAAATGACACTGTTTCTGGTGCATTTTCTCAAGCAAATGGCACTATTTCTGGTGTATGTTCTCAAGTAAATGACACTGTTTCTGGTGCATGTTCTCAGGTAAATGACACTATTTCTGGTGTATGTTCTCAGGCAAATGCACTATTTCTGGTGCATGTTCTCAAGTAAATGACACTGTTTCTGGTGCATGTTCTCAAGCAAATGGCACTATTTCTGGTGTATGTTCTCAAGCAAATGGCACTATTTCTGGTGTATGTTCTCAAGTAAATGACACTGTTCCTGGTGCATGTTCTCAAGTAAATGACACTATTTCTGGTGTATGTTCTGAAACAAATAGCACTTTTTCTGGTGTTTTTTTCTGAAGCAAATGACACTATTTCTGGAATATGTTCTCAAGCAAATGATGCTATTACTAGTGTATGTTCCTAAGCAAAGGACACTATTTCTAGTGTATGTTCTCAAGCAGATGAAGCCATTTCTGGCGAATGTATTCAAGTAAATGGCACTAATTCTGTTGTATGTTCTCAAGGAAATGCCACTTTTTCTGATGCATGTTCTAAAGCAAATGACACTATTTTTGGTGCATGTTCTCAAGCAACTGGTACTATTTCTGGTGTATGATCTGAAGCAAATGACACTATTTTTGATGCATGTTCTCAAGCAAATGCACTATTTCTGGTGTATATTTTCAAGCAGATGACACCATTTCTGGTGTATGTTTTCAAGCAAATGACACTATTTCTAGTGTATGTTCTCAAGCAGATGACACTATTTCTGGTGTATGTTCTCGAGCAAATGGCACTGTTCCTGGTGTATGGTCTCAAGCAGATGACACCATTTCTCGTGCATGTTCTCAAGCAAATGACACTATTTTTGGTGTATGTTCTCAAGCAGATGACACTATTTCTGGTGTATGTTCTCGAGCAAATGGCACTGTTCCTGGTGTATGGTCTCAAGCAGATGACACCATTTCTCGTGCATGTTCTCAAGCAAATGACACTATTTCTGGTGTATGTTCTCGAGCAAATGGCACTGTATCCTGGTGTATGGTCTCAAGCAGATGACACCATTTCTCGTGCATGTTCTAAGCAAAAGACATTATTTCTGTTGGATGTTCTCAAGTAAATGACATTATTTATGGTGTATGTTCTCAGGCAAATGACACTATTTCTGGTGTTTGTTCTGAAGCAAATGACACTATTTCTGGTATATGTTCTCAAGCAAATGACACTATTTCTGGTGTATGTTCTCGAGCAAATGGCACTATTTCTGGTGTATGTTCTCAAGCAAATGACACCATTTCTCGTGCATGTTCTCAAGCAAATGACACTATTTCTGGTGTATGTTCTCGAGCAAATGGCACTGTTTCTGGTGTATGTTCTCAAGCAGATGACACCATTTCTCGTGCATGTTCTCAAGCAAATGACATTATTTCTGTTGGATGTTCTCAAGTAAATGGCATTATTTATGGTGTATGTTCTCAGGCAAATGACACTATTTTTGGTGTATGTTCTCGAGCAAATGGCACTGTTTCTGGTGTATGTTCTCAAGCAGATGACACCATTTCTCGTGCATGTTCTCAAGCAAAAGACATTATTTCTGTTGGATGTTCTCAAGTAAATGACATTATTTATGGTGTATGTTCTCAGGCAAATGACACTATTTCTGGTGTTTGTTCTGAAGCAAATGACACTATTTCTGGTATATGTTCTCAAGCAAATGACACTGTTTCTGGTGTATGTTCTCGAGCAAATGGCACTATTTCTGGTGTATGTTCTCAAGCAAATGACACCATTTCTCGTGCATGTTCTCAAGCAAATGACACTATTTCTGGTGTATGTTCTCGAGCAAATGGCACTGTTTCTGGTGTATGTTCTCAAGCAGATGACACCATTTCTCGTGCATGTTCTCAAGCAAATGACATTATTTCTGTTGGATGTTCTCAAGTAAATGGCATTATTTATGGTGTATGTTCTCAGGCAAATGACACTATTTTTGGTGTATGTTCTCGAGCAAATGGCACTGTTTCTGGTGTATGTTCTCAAGCAGATGACACCATTTCTCGTGCATGTTCTCAAGCAAATGACATTATTTCTGTTGGATGTTCTCAAGTAAATGGCATTATGTATGGTGTATGTTCTCAGGCAAATGACACTATTTCTGGTGTTTGTTCTGAAGCAAATGACACTATTTCTTGTATATGTTCTCAAGCAAATGACACTATTTCTGGTGTATGTTCTCGAGCAAATGGCACTATTTCTGGTGTATGTTCTCAAGCAAATGACACCATTTCTCGTGTATGTTCTCAAGCAAATGACACTGTTTCTGTTGGATGTTCTCAAGCAAATGACATTATTTCTGTTGGATGTTCTCAAGTAAATGGCATTATTTATGGTGTATGTTCTCAGGCAAATGCACTATTTCTGGTGCATGTTCTCAAGCAAATGACATTATTTCTGTTGGATGTTCTCAAGTAAATGGCATTATTTATGGTGTATGTTCTCAGGCAAATGCACTATTTCTGGTGCATGCTCTCAAGCAAATGACATTATTTCTGTTGGATGTTCTCAAGTAAATGGCATTATTTATGGTGTATGTTCTCAGGCAAATGCACTATTTCTGGTGCATGTTCTCAAGCAAATGACATTATTTCTGGTGTTTGTTCTGAAGCAAATGACACTATTTCTGGTATATGTTCTCAAGCAAATGATGCTATTTCTGGTGTATGTTCTGAAGCAAATGGCACTATTTCTGGTATATGTTCTCAAGCAAATGATGCTATTTCTGGTGTATGTTCTGAAGCAAATGGCACTATTTCTGGTGTATGTTCTGAAGCAAATGGCACTATTTCTGGTGTATGTTCTGAAGCAAATGGCACTATTTCTGGTATATGTTCTCAAGCAAATGATGCTATTCTGGTGTATGTTCTGAAACAATAGCACTTTTTCTGGTGTTTGTTCTGAAGCAAATGACACTATTTCTGGTGTATGTTCTCGATCAAATGGCTCTGTTTCTGGTGTATGTTCTCAAGCAGATGACACCATTTATCGTGCATGTTCTTAAGCAAATGACACTATTTCTGGTGTATGTTCTGAAGCAAATGGCACTATTACTGATGCATGTTCTCAAGTAAATGACACTATTTCTGGTGTCTGTTCTACGGTAGATGACATCATTTCTGGTGCATGTTCTCAAGCAAATGGCACTATTTCTGGTGCATGTTCACAAACAAATGACACTGTTTCTGGTGCATGTTCTCAAGCAAATGACATTCGTTTGGGTGCATGTTCTCAAGCAAATGACACTATTTCTGGTGCATGTTCTCAAGTAAATGACACTATTTCTGGTGTATGTTCTCAAGCAAATGACACTATTTCTGGTGCATGTTCTCAAGTAAATGACACTATTTCTGGTGCATGTTCTCAAGCAAATGACACTGTTTCTGGTGCATGTTCTCAAGCAAATGACACTATTTCTGGTGCATGTTCTCAAGCAAATGGCGCTGTTTCTGGTGCATGTATTCATTGTGGTATGGATGTATCGAGCGATGCTACAATTGTCGAGCTGGGATGCATGCAGTAATTGGATATCACCAATCGATGACATTGCGTACATTGTGATGTGTTATAAGCTGGGAATAGATATAAACAAACACTTACTGCTGAATAAAGGAAGGATATTTATTTATATTTTATTATTTAAAAGAAAATACATAAATAGAAATACAGTCATATACCTTAATACATCATTAGCATTCTAAAATGTATATGCTGTACCTTTCGTCTGACAGTTCAGCATACAACACACAACACGAAATTTTAACGAAACCCACTCATATAGTTGTTTGTAAGTGTGCAGATTGTAATCACATGCAACAGTTTACAACTCTCAATCGTAAATTATTTGATGAAGGCATCCTTAATCTTTAAAAGATAGTAACGAAAAATATTGATCTAGGACTGCCATTAAGCGTTTTGTAAACCCTTTTTAATAGATGGGTAGGGAAATAGCGAAACAAATGTTTTTTATGGTCGGTCTAAGACTAGAAAATGTGTTAACTTGCATATGTTACAAAGGTAAAATACAAAAGTTCAGTTAGTTTATATGTCAGACACAGGCATGGATTACATCATACACAGAGTTATGGCATCTTTACCTTTTATAAATATATATTTTTTGCCCCGTGTGATTGCCGGGCAAGAATATGGCCACTGTTTATCTAGGCAGAGGTGTATTTCATGTATATTTGGCATTTATGTCATGTTCATTAAAGGTTTTCATCATCATCATCCATGTATTGTTTCAGGTACAACTTGAGTGGTGGCAGAAAACAATGATCATGGTTCCAACAAAAACTAGAGTGTTTGCAACAGAATTTACAGTAACGCTTTAGTTCTGCAGGTGAGAAGGGTTTAGATCCGTTCTGCATATTGTTATCGTCATGTCAACGGAGGGTAGGCCTTCACTGTTCATACATGTTGGCGTCATATAACCTTTTTGTGTTGGTGCGGCATAAAACCCAATTCAACACTCAAGATTTGATGTGTAGCTTCTGTGCAAAGGCATACATACACATGCATGTAGCATACCAAAGAAACAATTCCCATATTTGTTCACAAGTATACACAGAACGTAATCATACGACAAAAGTATTCACCCCTTGTGCAATTGACAAGTAATGCATGAACCAACCAATTTTCACTTGTAGCTGAGTTTTACAACTGTTTAAATGTTATGCATAGAACCAATATACATGTTTAAATATACATGTTTAACTTTTAACATAAAAGTATACCTTTAACATACACACGCGTATTCAATGAAAGCATATAAGAAGTAAACAATACAAGATGATCAATTAAGCATTTTACATATTAAAAGCATAACTATCACACGCTTGTACATATTAGATGTGTAGCTTCAGTGCAAGGGCATACATATACACATGCATGTAGCATACTAGAGAAACAACACATTCTCACACTTGTTCACAATTATACACAGAACGTAATCATACGACATAAGTATTCATCCTTGACAAGTAATGCATGAACCAACCAATTTCCCCTTGTAGCCGAGGATCAATAATTGAATTTTACAACTGTTTAAATGTTATGCATAGAAACAATATACATTATTAACTTTTAACATAAAATCATACCTTATACATACACACGTGTATTCAATGAAATCATATAAGAAGTTAACAATACAAGATATAAGTTTAGCATTTTACATATTAAAAGCATAAACAGCGTACGCTTGTACATATTACATAGTTTACATGTAAGTGAAATACATTAAAGGGAGTACATCAGGATTTTCATGGGGTCTAGGTGTCCGACTAAAATTGACAAAAAATAATATTTTCTATTCTGAATGGCCTAAACATAATGAATGAGCCGAAAAATTATCCCTTATTTGCCAAAAAAAACCATTCTGCACAGCCATATGTGCTATCCTAGGTGACGCACCAGGGTTAATTTCAGCATTTTACGTCCGATTCCATCATAGCTATATGGTGTTTTCAAAGTTTAGACAGTAACACAATGGTTCTAACATTATATTTTGATTGATACAAGTGTTTTATCATGAATTGGAACATTTTAAAATTTAAGATGTTTGATGAAAAATCCTGATGTACCCCCTTTAATGTGAACATGCCTTTTATAATGCCATTCGCGCCATAATGTCATAATGTCAACCTAAACACATATATCTGAATACAACAACACATGTTTTATATAACACCCCATAATTTGTCCCTGGAAATTTTATTGCTGCATATGGTTGCATAAAGGAATACACATGTTAACAAATTAGATAATACGTTGTTACGAATGGCAGATGTGAGATGATAACGGAGTAGCAGATGTGAGATGATAACGGAGCGGCAGATGTGCAATAATTTCAAATACAAAATATAGTCAACGAAGAGAACGTTCTCTTAATTTGCATAATCAACCGCTGTCCTCATTACGAATATTACACTTGCTGTACATTTTGTGTCATACACGTGTTCTAAACGTCCTAACGTTATGTTTGAGAAGAAGTTAACAGTTTAACATTCAGCAGTTAACAAGAGGACTGTTAATATGTGTGCTTTTACATACAACTCCCGGCATGCATTTTGCAATATTGGTTCTGCTCTCTTTTGACTTCGAAAAACCGCTACTTTCTTAATGCATATATTTTGTATGTTTAAGACTTGTTTTGCTAAACTTGTCACTACAACTTTCTGAATATTTCCAAAAAAATAGATGTGCACACTTTATTTTTAGACTGCGTATATACGTTAATACGGTCCCTTAGCAAAGCAAATGAAGTTTGACTGACTTACGGAATTCATTTATCGAACACTGTGAAATGAGTACGACATTCAATCGAACTTAAATGTGACATCACCGAAGTTGGTAATGTTCGTGCGTATGCTATTTTCCTGTCGGCTGTTAAACTGAAAGCTAACCGCGAAATCCTCAGACGACTTAGTGACCGGTATATCGGGCTTGGTTTCCAAACACTCTCTGGCGGCTTTGTTAAAATCAAACATATTAAGAAGGTCTTTGTTGTCTTTCACTTGAGACAATTTTGCCGTCTGCTGTCTCAGTTCTGCTTCCCGGCTTGTTATCAGTTTCATACAATCCCTTAAAAGTGTCCGCTTCCGGTCTATCTCGTGCTCTGAGACGTCAAATAAGCTTCTTTCCCGTTCGTCCACCGAGTCTCGTATTCTATCAAACGTTTGTCGAATTTGAACAGCAAGCTCGCGCTGGATTTGCTCCACGTTGTCAAATGCTTTCTCAAGCGCGTGCCTCTTCTCTTCAAGCATTTTCTTCTCAGCTTGTATGTCCGAAAGTGTTTTATCTGCAGCGGGTGAGTACTTTTTCATGGCTTCATCAACGCTAATTACAGTAT